>JASDQU010436189.1:0-29138 GCA_032191745.1 Picea mariana | reverse complement strand
ATCAAGCAAAAGAAGAAAAGAAGGAAGATGATGAACCAAACAAAATCCGTGCAGATCTAAAAGAACTAAGGAAAAACTATTTCAATCTTAAAATCCAACTTGAAGAAGCCAAAAGAAGGGAGGAGGTAGTGAGGAACCAACTAAATAAAAAGGAAGAATCATGTCATAAGATAGAAGCAGAAGTTGTGAATCTTAGAAAGAAGGTTGATAAGTCAAACACCCAAATCAAGTTCTTGAACAACTCCATGACCCTGGATGAGATCTTGGATAGTCAGAGATCACCAAATGACAAATCTGGTCTTGGATACAACAAGGAAGAAATTAGTACTCCTAAAAAACCTGATGCAGGTCCTTCATTTGTAAAAGGTAAAAACAGGTCTGACACAGGTCCTTCATTTGTAAAGGATGAAGACAGGTCTGACACAAGTCCTTCATTTGTAAAGGATGAAGACATGTTTGACACAACTCCTTCATTTGTAAAAAGTGAAAGCAGGTATGACTCAGGTTCTTCAAGTTCAAGAAATGAAAGCAACACTACAAAATTTAGAAGATCAGATCAAGGAAGACATCCAAAAGCTACTCATATACCTCAAAGAAAGTTTAGAAGAGAGACACCTTCATGGATGAATGAAATAAGGTATGAGAGTGTTTTTAATGGTTATTTTTTTTCTTGTAATGAATATGGTCATAAAGCCTTGGATTGTAGGCATCATGGAAGAAAACAAGTTGGTAGGTTCAACAACAGTATAAGATGTTGGAACTGCAATCATGTTGGACATATTGCTACACATTGTTACACTATGAGATGCTACAGTTGTGGTGGATATGGCTACAAAGCCCATGACTGTTGGAACTCAAGAAAACAGTCAATGAGAAATGCTTTATACAATATGACAAAAGGAGTAAATGGAACATGGAAGAAAAATGAAGTTGTAGTAATAGAAGATCAGAGAACAAAGTTCAAGAAACCAGGACACTCACAGATGTGGATAGCAAAGACTGAACAAGTGAACATGAGTGAAGTTGATTGTTGCAAAAATAATGTCAGTCATGTGACAAGCATAGTATAAACTTTCTCAGACCACTTTAGAGCAATGTACAGTAAAGAAGCATCTTGGATAAAGATGGATACATCTGGTTAGAGATCAATGAGAATCAATGGCTAGATCCAAGGGTTGTTTGAAAAATATGAGCTACAATTGCGCAGTGCTCCAGTAGGACAACAAAATCCACAAAAACAACATTCTGATGTACAAAATGATGTACATGACATCCTGTAGAGATAACAAGAGGAGCAACCATGTCAAAAAAAGCTACCCTTTTAGAAACAAAGAGGGAGAACAGTCAGTAAAAACTCAGGGGAAGTATTTTGGTTAGTAAATAAGAAAGTAATTAGATTAAGTTTTGAAAAGACTTGATCACTACAAAAATTGGTATCAAGAAGACTACTCATTTGAAACACAAAATCCCAATCAACTGAGATAAGAAGTTAGTAAATTAACAGGGAAGGAACCTTGTCAGAAAGAGATACCTTTTCATAAACAAAGGGGGAGAGTAGTCAGAAGCAGAGAGAGAGCATATTGACAGGGGAAGTCATCCAGTTATGGCAGGCATAACATGATTGTAGGAAGAGTTACCCAAGTTCAGGTTCTGGTTAGTAACATACAGAGCTCTACCAAAGGAGGAAAAACCCTTTTCCATTGATGTCAAAGGGGGAGAGAAAACTTCATAAGAGGAAAAACATCATCACAGGGGGAGTTTTGTATATGAAGTTAGTGGGTTTCCCTCAATGACAAAGGGGGAGATTGTTGGATAGATTGTCATTGATGTCAACAGTGGATGTGATGATTTGTTGTTATGATAAATTATCATTTACCATAGATGAGATTGTCATTGATATCAACAATATATCAGTTAGCAGAAGAAGCGAACAATATGAAGATCAAAGCCGAGAAGGGAAAATGCAGTATAAAAATGAATGAAGATCAAATCTTAGAAGGAAGAGTGCATTGCACAGTATATCAGTTAGCAGAAGAAGCGAATAATATGAAGCAATTCGTGATTATTGTTGATCATGATAGGATCAATAATGTTCCTATGATAAAAACTCAGGAGGGTTAGAAAATGCAGAGATCAAAGCTCGAAAGGAAAAGCATAAGATCAGAGTGAGAAGCCTCAACAACTGTCCGATCAGAGTGAGAAGCCTCAACAGTCGTCCGATCAAGAAATTGACCATGTTGATTGTCTAAAATTACGGACATCGGTCATATGAGTGTCTGTGGGCTTGAGGACCATTGGAGGATCGTGACCGTCAGATCTGCAAGCTAGATCAACGACAATGATAGATTGCAGAGATCATAAGGAGTATTAAACGACTCACTAGTTCCAATCCTGCAATTTGTCTAGATCGTTAGATCTAATAGACTCAAATATTGACGACTGTGGTTAATCCAACAAACGATTAGTTTAAGTCAGATTAACTTGTGATCGTCGGATGCGCAATTGCCAGATCAATGGTAGGGATAAATTGTGGAGATAAGAAGGAGAGTTAAATGACTCACTAGTTCCAAACTCACAATTGGCCTAGATCGTCAGATCTCATAGAATCGAATATCGACGACTGTGGTTGTTCCAACAAACAATAAGTTTAAGTAAGATTAAGTCGTGACCGTCGGATGCGCAATCGCCAGATCAACAACAGGGATAGATTGCGGAGATCGAAAGGAGAATTAAACATCGTGCTATTTCCAATCCCGCAATTATTCAGGACCGTAAGATCTTATAGATTCAAAGATCGACGACTGTGGTTGACTCACCAACAACGCACAACTTCAAATTGTGGAGTTTGGGTGTCAAGTTAAATCACTCGCAAGTTGTGGTTCCGCAATCATTGTCAACCGTTGATCTGCTTCGAGTGTTTTCATAACCGTTGGATCACTTTAAAGTGTAAGGATAGGATAAGTGGGAAAAAAGTTGAGAATTTGATTATCTGGATACTCGTCAGCTGTTGGATCAAACCCGAATTCCCGTTAGTCGTCAGATCATTCTCGAGTGGAAGGATAGGATAAGCGAGGTAAGATATGAGATCTCATTTATTCGAATTTTCGTTAGCCGTTGGATCATTCTAAGTTGAAGGATAGGATAAGCCAGAAGAGCAGTGCCATAGATAGATCGAGCCATCGATCTAAGAACATGATCGACGAACAATGTTTAGTTTGGGTATAAATATGCGAGGAGGTTAATCTCCTGAAAAATATCACTTCAAATTTTTCAGTTTGAGAGTTGAATTACCTGAAGCCCGAAATCCGAAAGGAATAAGGACCCTCGGATCTGGAGGATATATGATGATCGTTGGATCAGGGTTGTTGGTCAACAGACCACGTCAGTAAGGACACACGGTAGACCATGTCAGAGGACCACGTCTACAAGGACATGTGGCTGACCATGTCAACAAAAGACATGTGGCATACCACGTCAACAGACCACGACAATAAAAGACATGTGGTAGACCATGTTAGCAGACCACGTCAACAAATACACATGGCATAATCAGATGATGACAAGCGTCAAGAGGAAATTGGCTCGTGTCATGACAATAAGTGACGTAAGCAAGTTACATCACTCCGAGAGAATTGCTTCGGGAGTTTCACCACCAAGAAATGTCAAAAGTACCGAAGTCCCAAAGGACGAAGGTCCGAAGTCACTCTCAACCGTCGATCTGAGATACATTTAGGGAGTTAGGACAACCGTTAGATCCTAGAGAAGAACATGTGTCACATTGGGAGATCTACGTCGACAAACCACGTCAGCAAGAAACTGTGACATACCATGTCAGCAAGGACATGTGGCATAGTCAAAGAATGATAAGTGTCAAGTTGAATTGACATTTCAGGTACATGAAAATCACAAATCTGAGTGACAGGCAGCAACTACTCAGCTCGTGACACATCATCAAGTGATGTAAGCAAGTTACGTCACTACGAGAGTTTTTGCTTCAGGAGTTTTACCACCAACACTTGCCCAAAGTCTTGAAGTCTCAAATGTCGAAGTTCCAAAGTGGACACGAGACGTCCGATCTAAAGATCACTTCGGGATAATTCTCGATTGTTGATCTACTACAGTGGAAGTATTAACCGATAGCAAGAGGTCTCCACCACTTATGACTTACTCAACAGGTGATCACTCTGGAGGAAAGAAGGGGTTGAGATTTGAAATCTTCGAAGTCCGGAGACCCGAAGGAGATCTCGACCGTTGATCCGAAAGGGACACGCATCAGTGGATTGACAGCTCTAAAAGATTGACGTATGAAGGAAAGAAGGGGTTGAGATTTGAAATCTCCGAAGTCCAAAGACCCGAAGGAGATCTCAACCGTCGATCTGATGTCGGGTATACTCTCAACCGTTGATCAAAATACAGTGGATGGATAGTGTAAGCAGAATAGATAAAGTCCCGAAGTAAATGGTGGCCTTCCATCTCATTGCTTGATTAAGTCCTGGCTGTCGGATTAAGCAATGAAAGGATAGATGTAAGGATCGTATATGACCATTGATCCGGTTCCGTGATATAAATGTGAACTGTCTGATCTGTTCGACGAAATCGTATTCGGGGAATTTCAAAGGTTGGAAGTCTCGAAGATCTGAAGGGCGAAGTCCCAAAGTCTCGACAATCATCCATCTCATCGAGAGATTGAATCATGACCATTGAATTGATAAGCGCTCAAGCGCTCGTCTCGCCTAACGTGTGAATAATGCCATTGGTCATATGGTAAAGAGATTTAAAGGGAAGAATGTAACGTGTCTCTTAAATTGATAAGTCTATGGTTCTACGCCAATGATCACATGAACATGGTTTGAAGGAAGCGACGATTTTTGTAATCACAGAGACGAAGGAAATCGATCCATACCTGTGATCGATTTCTGAAAGTAAAGGGGATGCCAGGTGTAAATATGAAGACCCAAAATGATGATCTCTGGTGGTCCCAAAAGTTGTTGTAAATGAACAAGTTAGTTATAACTTTTTGCACAAGTCGACTCAATAACTTAAATAAGTTTTGAGCATAAACAAGTATAAATGCAACCATGATTGGTTCACTTGGGGTGGTGTGCATGTGGAAGACAACGAGCTTGTG
Organism: Picea mariana; assembly: GCA_032191745.1. NCBI lineage: Eukaryota > Viridiplantae > Streptophyta > Pinopsida > Pinales > Pinaceae > Picea > Picea mariana. The sequence goes on along the minus strand of JASDQU010436189.1, from coordinate 24,010 downwards.
GAAAAGAGAGGCTCGTTGAGGAAGAGCGACCTGTAGAGAAAAATGAAGGGGATACGGACCCGAGGTCCGTGCGAATATCAAAGAGAAGAAGAAGTGAAGAAGGCGTGAATATCAGAGGAAATAAGAAGTGAAGAAGGTGCGAATTTCAGAGAGAAGATAAAGTGCGGGGATGAGCGTTTATGGTATACCTCTGATCATGAGATAAAGTTGATTCTATAATGGATCACTGCTACTAGAGTCAGTTATGAACTCTAGCTGGATAGACTATGCTCTATCAACAAGCTGGGTCTTGCTTGAGAGTTGGTGCTCCTTACTTCAGTTGGTGCTGAAACAAAATAGTGGGTGTTGGGAAAATCTTTTTTACTATATTCACATATATACATATACTTTATACAAAAGCTTAAACAAACATCTGATATCTCTTGTCCATTGTGATTATGATTTAATTGTTCTTAATCTGTTCAATTATGTTTTAACTGCTAACTTGTAAGAAGGAGAAAAGTTAGAAAAGTCCACACACTAATTCACCCCCCCCTCTTAGTGTGGGCAGTGTGTTCAACAAAGTCTTTTTGTATGGTGTCCATCAAAGATATTTAAATTAGATCTTGACCCTAGCCCTCGCAGTGGTATGAAAAACGAGTTTTGATTGTAACTTGTAATGAAATCAATAAAATTACTTGGCTGATTTTTGGGTCTTACACGTGTATTTATTTGTATTCTTGACAAATTTATATTTCATTCATTCTTGATTCTATAAAAAACAAAACACTTATTTTTTTTACTTTCTTTTTTTACAAATTTAATTATAAAAGACAACATTGGTTCTTAGAACTCATTGCTAAAGAATAAATTGATTTTTTAAAAAAGTTTGGCTATAAACTCAGGGTAACAATCCCAACTATATTACTCTAACCAAGTAAGATTAAAAAATGTTGGCGCGAGGTTTCTCATACCTTTTCCTCAACATTTATTTGGAGACCATACTGGGGAGATTTTTTCCATATCTCTCTGGTTGTTGTTCTTTATTTCTGTAATTAATTTGTTTTGTTTTCTGTTTTTATTTTGGCTTTAATTGACTATTTCCATGACTATACCTGTTACTAGACAACCCAATATTGGTGATGGTCTTGACGATCAAACTAGAATTTCCTTGACCTTATTTAATACCATTTTAGATATTGCAAGGGGTCGTGTTGAATTACATAATTATTGGGAAGTCATTTCTAGAGATATTAGAATACATGAACAGTGGGAAGCCTGACAGAGACTGCCCAAAGATCAAACTCCTCATTAGGTCATTTGCACATGTCCTCCAACTCTCATTCTTATCGAAGAACAAGAGGTTTATCCCATGAATTTTATCCTATATCTGTAATAGGAAGGAGACAGGTTGTTATACAAATCCAACAAACCAACGTTCGTCTAATATTATCTGATTCTGCTAGTTCCACTATATATGTAACCCCTTTCACTTTTAAAATGACATATTCTAGTAGCAGTAGCGGTACCAGGGGCTCCTCTTCTTTACAACCTTCAACATCATCTGTAATTGGTAGCATTTATAGCCATCAAATTCTAGTCCAATCTACAAGTAATTCAAATAAAGTTTAAAAAATATGGCCTTTTTCAATTTGAAGAAGACACTACTACCACCCGTTGACACGTATCTTCTCCTCTTAATCTTACACCAATTGCTCACCCTCTTCCTAAATTTAAGGATCATTTGCCTAAGTTTGTGGGAAACAACACTATTACTACTAATGAACACTTAGTAGCCTTTTCTAATGCTTTCCATAACATAGGGAAAAATGACAATGATACGTGTATGCACTTATTTGTCAACTCTCTACAAGGAAAAGCCGTTGCAATTTTTTTTGACTTATCGCCTAAAATCCTTTCCACATGGAAAGAATTGGTCTACTGGTTTAAATCAACATATGGGCAACCAAAAATCCCAACTGATCAATTAAGGGAATGCAATAACATACTTATAACAATGGGGAGACTGTCAAATTGTTCAATCTTCATTTCACCAAGTTGTACAATCAAATTCCTGAACTGATTCATCCCTAGAACCAAGTTGCATTCATGCACTACTACAATACTTTACCCTCTTTCTATCGTCATAGATTGGAAGAAAATGTTAAAGAAAATATCATATCTGCACTTTAATCTTGTCTTGAGTATGAGGAGCAACTAGAAATAACCGACTTCCTCAAGGGAGATTATGTAAAACAAACTAATATGTCTGCAGTCTTGCAACTTATGCAAGATATGAATAACCATATGATTGCTTATGAGAGAAAGGTAATAGCTTCTGCTTCCACTCCCACTGAAAAATCTTCCCATACAACCTTCAAGAACTCAAACGATAACCCTTTCCAGCCAAAGGCTATAATGTCTCGTGCCTGGTGCAATTTTTGTGAAGAAAATCATGATGAGAGCACATGTGAAATAACAAAGAATGCTAGAGACCAAATCTTTGGCAAAAAACTAGATGCAACTATTGATGTCTTATATTGGGCACCAAAAGATGATATCATGGTGGTAAACACTAGAAATAAAACTTACACTAACAAGAGTAAATATTATTCTCCCCGAAACACTTTTGCTCTCAACTCATCATCCCAAGACACACACTCCCAGGTTGTCAGATCTTTAAATAGTAAAGGAACATCAACTCCTTTCCCTCCATCCAAATAAAATATCCTTAATCAGTTAGCTAGTATCAAGGCATATTCTCTCTCTTGGACATGGTCACTGTATCAGAACGAAACAACATCTGAAAAATTTCATGGAAGGTAAAACATCTATAATAGCTAATTTGACTGAAAATTATGATGGATATGAGTAAAATGTAAATATAATAGGTGTAAATGATTTTAGAAACCCTGTAAAAACCCCCCCTTATATATTTCTATAAATATTATGGATAGGAGAGCTCACTATTGCCTAATAGATGGTGGATCTGGCCCAAGTTTCATGTCCAAGACTATTATGGAAGAACTAGGCCTCTCCTGTACCAATGAAAATGCAAGAAGCATGTTATCCTATAATATTCAACAACAATCTACTATAGGTGAGATCACAGATGTAACTTTGGTCCCTTGTGCTCATCCAAAGATCATAACCACTCTCAATATACAAGTAATCAATATGCTTGTTAGTAACTATTCAATTATTTTGGGTAGGGATTGGAAACCCTTAACCAATGGTTATTTATCACTTGATGGTTCACATCTATCCATTCTGAAGAACATAAATAATATTATTTTACTAAGGGAAGGAAGGATTTCAGCTTACATTGAAAAAGTTCCTCAACCTAATGTAAATTATATTGAGGAAGACATGGGTGTCTTTTCTATCTTTGCTGATGAAGATGACGTATTTCTTGAACAACCATATTACGATGATGGTATGTGGCATATGCACTTTGATGGTGCATCTTTAAATGAAGGAAATGGGGAGGGAATCATATTATACTCTCCTATAGGTAAGATTCATAATTTTTTATATAGATTAGAAATTGCTTGCACAAACAACGTTGCTGAATTTGAAGCCTTACTATTAGGGATTGAAAACACTTATAATCTTGGTTGTGGTCATATTACCATTTTCGATGATTCAGAACTTGTTGTGAATCTAGTCAGAAAAATTTATAATCCCAACAACAAGTTACTTAAGTGGTACACCCAAGCTGTTTGGGAATCAATCTCAAATCTGTTGTCTTTCAACATCATTCATATTAAAAGAGAACTTAATTCTATGGCTGACAAGTTAGATATTTTTGTACCCTCGCCTACAAGGAAGTTGTTACCTCAGAGACCAGATTGTACGTTTATATCTATTTACAGACCTCATATTCCTAATAATGTAGAATCTTGGCACCTTTTCCCAGATTATGAAGGCATTTATACTTTCTTGCAGAATGAGACTTATAAGCCTAAGGAGACTATTTCTCTTGAAAATGATAAAATTTCTAAAGTCTGGACTCCTCTTGAGATCTCATTCTCGACGAGTGATGTAGGTAACAAAGAAAACAAAAAATAAGAGGATTTCAAAAGTAAAGTTGGGGATAATATCCCCTTGAACATTGAAACCCATGATTCTCCAAAAATCATTAAGATAGGTTCCCAATGTTCTGAAGAAGAGAAGAAGAAATTCATGGATATGTTCAAAGAATTTTGAGATGTTTTTTCCTGGTCCTATGAGAATCTTCGTGGTTTTTATCCTAATATTATACAACATGTCATTCCTATTAAGGAAGGGGCAAGACCAATTAAGAAGAAACAAAGACCTATAAACCCTGCACTCCAAGCCACAATAAAAAAAGAAGTGGAAAAACTTCTAAACTCTAACATAATTTTTCTAGTTAAGTACTCTGAACGAGTGTCAAATTTGGATCACGTTTGGAAGAATATAGGTCAGATTTGACTATGTGTTGACTTTCACGCTTTAAATAGAGCAATCATTAAAGATAACTTTCTGCTTCCTAATATGGAAATGATTTTACAACAAGTTGTAGGATCACAAATGATTTCCTTACTTGATGGTTTCTCAGGATATAATTAAATTAAAGTCAAAAGGATAGATAGATATAAAACCACATTCACAACTCGCTGGGGCACCTTTTCCTATCAATGAATGTTATTTGGCTTGTCTAATGCAGGTGCCACCTTTCAGAGAGCTATGCAATTAGCTTTTGATGATATTATTGACAAGATAATTCAGGTTTATCTTGATGATTTAACTGTTTATTCAAAGACCCGGTCAGATCATTTTGATCATCTTAGAAAAGTCTTCATGCGATGTAGAAAATTTGGTATCTCATTGAATCCTTCAAAGTCTATCTTTGGTGTCACTCAAGGTAAAATTATCGGACATATCATTTTAGATCCAAGTATCATCATTGATCCTGAGAGGGTTACCACAATCTTAAACCTTCCACCCCTACATCTAATAAAGAAATTCAAGCTTTTATGGGCACTATTAATTTTGTCCAAAGATTTTTTCCTGATTTCGCTGCAATGCATAGGCCAATTCATAATATGTTGAAACATGATCAATCCTTCTCTTGGAAACATGACGTCGAAAAAGATTTCATAAAGATTAAGAGAGCAATCAACTCCACATCGGTTTTGGTGAAGCCAAAATTTGAAAAAGACTTCATAATATATACAAATGCAACAAAAGAAGCAATTTCCACAATTCTTATGCAAAATGATGATCAGAATAATGAAAAATCTGTAGCTTACATGAGCTATAGCTTATCGGATGATGAAATCAAATACTCTTATATTGAAAAACACTCTTTTTCGCTTATTAAATCTATAGAAAAATTCCACCACTTTATCCTTTTCAAGCACACGCAGGTAAAAGTCCCTTTGCTTGCTGTTAAGTTTTTTGCTCTCGCAAATGCATCTTTCAGGTAAAATTGTACATGGGCTTGCAAAAATTCAAGAACATGATTTAACAATCATAACAACAAAAACGATGAAGGTATGCGATCTAGTACTTCACTTGGCTCAACATGCTGAACCGAGTAACCCTTTGGACAACGAAGAGAATCCATTATTAGCGCTATTTTATATTGAAGCACATAATCTTAATCTTGCCGAGTATCCTTGGTATAAGGACCTAATTCATTACTTGCAATTACAAAGGTGTCCTGATTACCTAGATTCACATCAACATAGGAGGCTCTGTCTTGAGGCCTTTAAATATTTTATTTTAGGAGACTCTCTATTTCGGAGATCTATCAATGGGTTGCTACTACGATGCATAGATGATAATGCATCTCAAAGGATTTTAAATGAAGGTCATGGATCAAAACATCTGTCATTCATATTAGTGGTCATTTTGCTGCTAAAGCCATCGCCTTCAAAATCCTTAGGATTGGTTATTATTGGCCATTTATTTTTAGAGATTCTTACAAATTTACAAGGGCATGTGATAGGTGTCAAAATCTTGCTAGTAAGGATTTTTTTTTTCCATGCCCTTAAAACCTATCCTTCCTGACTTTCCCTTTTCAAAGTGGGGTTTAGTCTACATTGGTCCTATAAACCCACCATCTTCTGCAAGTCATGTTTTTATATTAACAACCATAGATTATTTTACAAAATGGGATGAAACTATATCTCTCAAACATGCATAAAATGAACATGTTATCTCTTTCTTGGAATCTAATACCTTTTCTCGATTTGGCCTTCTGTTGGAAATTATTTCAGATAACGGGTCAACTTTCATTTTCACAAAGATAAATCAGTTTCTTATTAAGTTTGATATCAAACACTTCACTTCCTCCACCTATTATCCTCAAGGAAATGAGCAGGCTGAGTCAACTAATAAAAATCTGGTAAAGATCTTGAAAACAATTATAGATGACAAGTATCGTTAATGGAACCCACTTCTTACTTATGCACTATGGGTAGATTGAACTACCACTAAATCTAGTGTAGGCCATACCCCATTTTAGCTGCTATATGGTCAAGAGGCTATCATGCCTATTGAACTTGAGCTCACCTCTCTTCACTTAGCTTTACAAAGCAAGGAATTGAATTCAACCGACATATCTCAAAGAATAAATGCCTTGCTTGCTTTAGAGGAATAAAGGAACCATTCTCTAGAAAATTTGAAAAGAAGACAACATACTGTAAAAAAATATTTTAATAAAAGGGATAAATCTGTGGAGTTCAAGATTGATGAGAAGGTGTTGCTCTAGGATTATGCTCATGCTGAAAGAGGAAGACATTCCAACTTTAAGAAATTTTGACTAGGTCCATTTAAAATCGCCTCTGTCTTTGGTAACAACTCATATTTACTAAAAGACATGGATGAGCGGTTATTTTCTTACACTACAAATGGTTTTCATCTTGAGCACTATGTCAAACTAGATTAATTGTTGACTAAAAATATGGTGCTTTTGTACATACATTTCTTTTTTGTACATGCTTTCTTTTGTTTTCCTTTTAGGGAACGAGTTTTGTTTCAAATTTTATTTCTGCTTGTGTCTCCTGGTTTGAGATTTGTTTGTTGAGATAGAGTCAGTTGGATCAATCAAGTCATTAGATGGATCATTTTTTGCAAATATTATCAGTCGATTTGAAACTAAACACACAACAGAGATAGAATGATTCTATTTTCATTTTAAAATGCAGATTAATTTCCTATACCTTCGGTTATATACTTTGCTAGAAGCTTGATGGTCACGACTCTTTCCCTTTTTCTTCTTTCCCTTTCTACAAATACTTACAACTTTTTTATAATATTTTTGTAGAAAGGCTTAAGATTTAAGAAAAAATTGTCTACCCAAGTGGATACTTACTACCCCTATGTTGTTATACCTACATGACCAAACCCCTGCATACATATCACTTTCCATGAATTTCTCCATGAAGTCCCATTACATGTATCATTTTAAATTTCATTTTTATCCCCCCTATGGTATAATTTTACATGATTACGCAGTGTTCATCAAATTCTTAATTACTTCTAACCATCATCAATCACATCATTGTTTCACCCCTGCTTATTATTTTCATCAGAACCATAGATTGTGGGTTCTAATTCGCTGTAAGTAAACTTCCCTGTGGAGTCGCCAGTTGTTGACGGAAAAAAAAGGGCAACAAAGATCCTGCCTACAAAGGATTGAAATGCACTATATTAATTCTATTATTATATTATATAACTATAGGTGGGACCCCTTAAAGAGAAACTATATTAAGTTGATTTAACAACTCACAAACAAATGACATGATTACAACTTGGTACTCTATTCTATCACACATGCATAAATGGTTTCTTAGACATCGATTTACATGATCAACACACTTATATTGCGCTAAGTTTATCGTCGCCATGTTTAAAAAGAGAAGAGGTAAAAGATTCATTGCACTAGAGCTATGTTGGTTATGATTACAAAGTTTTAAATCTTGTTGTCATAATAAGATTTGTAATATGTTAAAAGGGATGGTTAAGTTTTACTCTATGCATATATATCATATAACAACGTTGCGTATCATATAGAAAGTTGTTGTATATAAGTATGGATGAAATTGAATTGCGATAAAGCTCATATAGTCAACTTGTGATAAAGCTCATATATGATATAGCTATCATATGGTACTTTGCTTGGTTGTATGATTGATATCGTTGGTTGATAAAGAGCTAGCACTTTATTTGTCTTGTGAATATGGTATAAATAATAGTTGTGGTATAGGCCATAACTATAAATTGGTAGCTTTAAATGCATAGACAATATGGTACATGACTTGAATTGGAAATCCTAGTTGGCATTTGGCATTCTCCACCATGTAACATTTGGTTGGTTGATGGTTATGATGGGAAAGTTGGCAAGGTTTTGAGTTTTGACCATCTGATTTCGGAGGCGACGTGAAATTAATGAGAGTTATTGCACTCTCTATTTGTTTTTTTTCCCCGAGGTATACCACCTTTTTGGCATTTTTGTTTTGGTTGAGACCTCTATACTGTTGGTTAGTTGAGGGTTTTGAGTTTTGGAAATTTGTTGGTGGTTGGATAACGATCCTTGGTTGTTCTTCTTGTGACTATGCAAGCAACTTAGACATGTATGGACATTTTCCACTCTTCTAGCATAAATGAGTTACTATGCTATGATAATTTAGAATGTTGGCTCTTTTTGGTTGCATCTTGTGTGTATGTTAAAAGTATGACTTTGTATCATTTTCAGTATGAAATAAATTGTGAATGTTCATTCATGGTAGATATGTAAGAATTATTTATGCTCATAAACAATGAATCACTCTGGATATGAATATTAAGACATACACCTGAGTTTGTGTGGAAGGCATATAAATACAATATGTTTGAAATGGGCATGAGAAGAGTCTCACTTGCAATCAATTCGTTATGGTTTTTCTTTTACAGGTTTAAAAAAAACCGTAGGGTTTGCACCCACCAAAATTATTATTTCGGTTGCTCTTGTATACAATTTCAAAGATGGTTTTTTGAGAAAATATTTATTAATACATTTGGTGAAACCCTCTAATCCTAGCTCATAGTCATTGTCATAAATATTTGAGTTCTATTTACTAACATTCCAATCCTGCAAATAGATTCATTTAAACTTACAAAACATGAGTGATGACCTTCAACGAATTTAAGAATGTTGTGTCGTAATGGGAAAACTCGCATATGAGTTCTCATGTCAACTTGGGTTTTGTAGATTTTAACCTTGTACAATATTTTACTGCAAATATATTTTCAATAAAAGAACATAAAATATACAATGGAAAATACACACATTACACAGATATTTTTCCCCTAGAACCCAAACCGGGAAAACCAACATATTCTATATTCATTCATAGTGATACATTGTTTACAATACAATATACATATAGGAGCCAATGACATCCAAAACCCTAACCCAATGACCTGGATTAGTCAAAAACCCTAATTCCTTAACCAGAAAAAGAAAACAATCGACAAAAACCATGTGTCAAAAAACCACTCAACAATGGACATGAAAATTGAGGCGACACAAAAAACAAGGCATTTTTTTTTTCTCGAGGACACTGCCCCTGAACCCCCGCACAGGGGGGATATTGCCCCCCTGCAAATCCCCAAGGGGGGGCTTATCACCCCCCCCCTCAAACCCTCTTGTGCGCCCGACGCAATGTAGCAGACACTATATCCAGTCATGCAAAGAATATAACACATACCCAACAAGTTTCCCACAACCCAACATTATCCTTATTTGTTTATCTCGATGGTTTTTGGTCTAGCTTCTTAAAGGGAAACTATGTGTTGTTCTTGAGATTGATTCTAGTCTCGAAGAATAATGTCAGGCATTATAAAATTAAAGAATTTTTTTTATAGTGCTTTCTTCTACCTTCAGTTTTCTAAGATGCAATTTTGAGTGAAATTTATAATAAGAAAATACAGAGGCAATATCTCTTTCTCTGAGTCGAAATTATAATTTTATGTGATGTGGAAATGATTCACAAAACTGTTAGAACAAAGTAAGGGATCAATTACAGATAATTCTTACCTCATTCACATTAGAATAAAAGTAGGAGATGTATCCTCGACAGATGATTAAGAATGTAGAAACTCACACAAATTACAGGTCTTGTTTTTACTCAAAGTAAGAACAGAGGAAAAACTGTAGTTGAGTGAACTTCCAATGCATTAAGATCAAAATAGATGTATTACTAAGTTGTAATCATTCAATCTTCAAGAACCATTATAAAGAAGCTAATGTGAGGAGAAAACGGAAATACAGGGGAAACACCTAACTCAATAGAAATGAGACTTAAAATCTCTTTCTTCTCTTTATATTGATATTCAATAAGTACTCTCTTTTACATTCGGTGAGAAGAAGCCATGAATAGATCTAAGATCTACCTATTTATACAAAAATTGTCTTAACTAGAAATAGTTAGACATTCCAGCTTTTCAACTCTAAATATAGAATACAATCGAAATCTAACAACAAAATGCAGATTTTGCTGAGATACGCTTGATATGATGGCATTTCTTTTGCTCCTATATTTTCTCACAGACGTGCTCGCCTTTTTTTTCTCATTGCACTGATCACACATCTCCATTAATGCTACCACAAATTTAGAAGGTTCAATGTTTTCATTCAACTCAAATGCAAATATCTTTTTATGCACCAGTGGTAGTTTCTCTTGAATCTTCCCGATTGCTTGAGATGTAACTTGGTGTTGTAACTTTGGTTTTACCAGTAGCTCATTTATCTTTTGTAAATCAATCTGATTTACTTGTTGAATTGTATTATGTATACTCTCCTTGTTTTTCCTGGAATTTTCTTTATTCTTTTCTATCTCGATTTGCCCAAGTGTATCAGAGATAACATCATCTTTAAATTCAACCAAATCTGACTCAACAATAGCAAGGGCATTGAGACAAGCCTCTTTAACCTCTCTGGCCAACTTCTTTCTTTCTTCAAGGTTTGTCTCCCAAACCTTTAAAACCATTTCCCCCTTCATTTTCTCATATTGTGAAAAAGGGGCGAGACTAGGAAAGTTCACTTTTTGTCTCCAAACAATAAATTCCTAGAACTTGGATCTGGATGCACATGCTTCCTTTTCTTTGTCATATATATTCTTCAGAGACGTGTTGATCCTTTGATAATATTTTTGTATAGTATCCATGACTTGATATAGATCTAACTGAACATCTCCCAACCTTTCATTTATCTCAGATGCTTGTGTTTTGAATGCAGCATGGTCTATTTTTGTGCTTTCTAGTACAACTATTTGGGTCTGTAACTGTTCAATTAAACTATTTTTCTAAGAAAGCATTGAGTTACTTGACTGCAGATTTTGGACACTAACCTCCAGTTTCTCTTGTAGCTACTTCATTTGTTGTTGATAGCCCAATCTGATTTGTTCGTTGTCAAAATTCATCCTGCTCCGGAAGGTTATTTCTACACGTTGCATCTCTTTTTGCAAGTGCTCAACCTGAAGATATTTTTGTTGCAACTGCTTAATAATATTATCCACTGACCATTGATTGGCAGTAGTGAAGGCTCCTAGTAAATATGCAATTTCTTAACCAAATTCAGGATCGTTTTGTCTCGGTCCATCATACACTATTCTGTGTTTCTTGGTGACGACTCCTTCCTTCCGCTGAGATTCTCTTCTTATGATCGCTCTTCTTTTCTTATTGAAAAAGAAACTTGAATGAGGCGTCTCCTCAGGAAGAATAGGTGTGAGTTCATCTATACAAATAGCCTATGAGCTGGGAGTTTCGAAACTTGTGGTTATGGGAGTTAGTGAGAGAATAAGAGAAGTAAGTGCAATGGACTTCTTTGGACTTGTGACACTTGGAACAACGTAAGTAGTAGCTGATGGTGAAAAAGGGAAAGCATGTCCTTGCTTCATAAAGGCCTCAAAATATTTAGCATTGATGTATTTACATTTTTAATTAACTCCTATGGATTCTTTGCCACTTCTTCAGCTTGATCTATAGTCGAGCTACCTTGCTAGGGATCTATGGTTGCTATTTCCTGTGATGACAAGGAAATCTTAGATTCTCCTTGTAAAATCTTTGGAAGGCTGGTCCTTCCGTTTTTTTGAAAACTAAGAAAGCCATACTGCTGATCTGGCAGTAGATTTTGAACTCTGTTTTGAACTTCCTCATAAGCTCTGACTTCTTTGAAAACATCATCATAAGGAGAATCTTCGTGAATGTACCTCCTCATATTGAAATGAGCTAGATGATTCTCAACCACCTTATGAGGATCATGTATTTTGAATTCAATACCAACCAATTTGATGTCCTCCAAAGTTGTTGCTTCGACCTTCGTATGCCCGAAATCAAGTAATGTGAACATACCAACCTGTATAAGAAATGTAGGCCATACTTTCTTTTGTGCCACTCTCAATTCTTTAGTAATCCCTACTACCACTCTTTGATATGCCACTTCTCTGCAGATCAATCTATTAGGCAAGAATTTTGGAAGGGCATGAGGCGAAATAGAGCAACCAAATACTCTGATGTAAGATAAATTCTCTTCAATGTACCAATCTACAATTGCACCCAAATTTCCTATAATAGGTTTTGAAATTTTGGGTGGAGGGTGTCCGTAAATGGCCACATGAACGAGTATCACTACATTGTGACAAATTTCATAAATAAATATTTGGAGTTTTCCTCCCATAACTTTGAATAATAAAAATGTATGGATTCAGAACAAGCTGGGGTCCAACTATAGTTCATGAGAAGAAATGGATTCATAAAGCAGATTGCATCCATGATGTACGTGAACATGTAAAAAGGAGCACGTTTCCCCATAGAATTCAAAGATTGGTACTTACTGACCTCCTTAGCTAGGTTATCTGACAACATTTTTGCCTAGTTGAAAGTATAGCCTTTGAAAACTTCATGGATAATAGATACCCATTCCACTGTTAAATGTGCAGGGCTTTTCCTCCCAAATAACTGGCAGAGCATCATGGAAATATATAAAAAGTGAGCATCTAAAGATGTTGTGGAATATATGCCATGAGCGTCAATCTTGAACTTGGTTGGATTTCCACACTAGGTTTTAATTATATCATGACCAGTTCTACCACATTCAGTGCATTCCTTCCGCTCGAAATCTAAAAGAAAAGATGAATTATAAGTGTATTTCGGTTCAGAGGATAGTTTATACATAAGTCTTCTGGTGATTGGATATACTTCAGGCTGGGATATCTACATGCTTCAGGGCCCAACTTATCATGTCGTTGTAAGGCATAATATTTGGCCGGGAAACGATTCTGTTCAATTCCGACTGAGCCACCAGTTTGAGCTTAGCCAAGAATGTTTCATCATCTTCTTTAGCGGAATCATCAGGGAAGAGAAGAATTTCATGTTCCAAAATGTCATACACTTGCTTCCAAGACTTGATAGCATCTGTAATTCGAGCAATAATGTCTGAAAGAATATCCATATTAGGGTTGGAGTCCTCAACTGACGATTCCTTCTTCTTCCCTGCTTTGCGTGGCGACATAATTCTTAGAAAACGAAATTAACCTTCTTGTGATAAGAAAAACTTATAAGCTTTTAATCACTAAAAATATTCGATTGCAAATGACAGAATGATTTGAAGCTCGCAATGTTTTTATTCATGAAAATAATAAAGTCTAACAATCTTCGAATTGATCTACTGACAAAACATTTATTCAAGAAATCAATGGAATTTATTACCCGGTGTCGTGATATTGATCTAAAACTTTCAAACTTTAACCAACTATAAATGTAATTAGTCTTTGGCGGTTCGACATTTAGAGGTTTTGAAAGTAGAACAATGGAAATCTTTCGAAGGCCGAATTCCCGGAGAAGCTAATCACTAATTAATCACTTTATGTTTTAATTAATCGTATTTTGAAATCTTTTTAGCCTTAAGTACTTTGGGACTTTGACATTCAAGAGTTTTGTATGGAGGATAATAGTGATCCTTCAAAGGCCGAATTTGCAAAGTGATTAACTAAAGGTAGATCATGATTAATTAAACTTATTTTTATGTTTTCTTTGCTTTTTTTTAACGTTTTTTAATTCATTATCATAACAAGTGCTTCGACATTTAGATACTTCAACGGTCCTAAGCTCACTCTTTGATTTTCCTCCCAAAGGACAATTTCCTGGAGTGACGTGGAAGTGATGACGTCATCTTTAATGACGTGTCAAGAAAAGATGTGTGACATGTGTCATCTAAAAATAGGGGAATGATTTGATATAAATGTTAAAAATACATGCCATGTGTCAGCCCACGATAGAGTTTTATGACAGGTGTCCAATGACTCATCCATAGATCTTTTAACATATTTTTGCGGAAAAAATGACTTCGGGGTTTTCGTTCGAACGATGATAGAAATCTTCCTGAAGTGTAAATTCCAGAAGTAACCATTGGAAGCTTGCTCTTAACGATCGCACAACTTTATGAATTCGAGAACATGAGAACCACTTGATCATATTAGCCGAAATTTTTGACGGATGATATTGTAAGCGCATGTTGATAAATAACGAATATGGATTTATTCAAATTTGAAAGCGATTTTCCTAAATTTTTTGGTGATTTTTATTTTGAAAGGTAAAATCGAAAAGATTCAAAATTCAAAAAAAAAATTAAAATTCTAAGATGTTCTAACACTATGTATGATTCCAAGCAATTTCTCTTTAAAAGAGAAACCTTGATTGGCTCGTGCTCACCCAGGATTTAGACATATGTTTTAATTGATTTAAAAAAAAAGTCACAAGACATGTTGTGGCACAATAATGAAAAGATTATGATGAGCCATTTTGATGTGGTAAAAATGGTCAAACCCTTCCTTGCTAATTGATTCCACTATCATTGTATTTAAACTCTGTGAATAGATATATAGCTAAAAGACAATATAGAGTTGATAAACATTTGAAGAGATTTCAAATCATGGATTTCAAATCTCTGTATATGGATTTATTAATTAAGTTTACTCTTCGATATTTATTTAAGTATAACTCCAAAGGAATTTAAGATTGAAGAGCTATAGGAATTCATTTGATTATTACAAAGGTCCTAAGTTTGTTTGTATTGGTGAATGATTAATATGATTGGAATGATAAACTATCTCCATTTTAAAAGAACAATGGTCATTTTGTCTTCCATACATAGTTCCACTTTTCACAAATTATAAAGCCCCTCATTTTCCCAGATTCATTTTTTATTTCCCCCATGCTCTGGTTCAAGGAAAATATATAATTATGCAGTAGTTTCAAGTGTTAAGGAACAAGGAACAAACTTCAAATATGAGTTTGTTCCTTGTTCCTTTTTGTATATACATTTATTTTTTGTACATGCTTGCTTTTGTTTTCCTTTTAGGGCACAAGTTTTGTTTCAAATTTTATTTCTGCTTGTATCTCCTGGTTTGAGATTTGTTTTTTGAGACAAAGTCAACTGGATCAATCAAGTCATTAGATAGATCATTTTTTGCAAATGTTATTAGTCAATTTGAAACTAAACACACAACAGAGATAGAATGATTCTCTTTTGATTTTAAAATGATGATTAATTTCCTATACCTTCCGTTATATACTTTGCTAGAAGCTTGATGGTCATGACTCTTTCCCTTTCTATCCTCCATATTGCTTTCATATAAGAGCATATCATTTTTTTTTTATAATATTTTTGTAGCAAGGCTTAAACTTTAAGAAACAATTGTCTAGCCAAGTTACTATCCCTATGTTGTTATACCCACAGGACCAAACCCCCGCATACATATCACTTTCCAGGAATTTCTCCATGAAGTCCCATTACATGTATCATTTTAAATTTCATTTTTACCCCCACCCTATGGTATAATTTTACATACTTAAGTAGTATTCATCAAATTATTAATTACTTCTAATCATCATCAATCACATCATTGTTTCACCCCTACTTATTATTTTCATTAGAACCAGAGATTGTGGGTTATAATTTGCTGTAAGTAAACTTCCCTGTGGAGTCGCTAATTGTTGATGCAAAAAAATGTGCAACAAAGATCCTGCCTGCAAAGGATTGAAATGCACTATATTAATTCTATTATTATATTATATAACTATAGGTGAGACCCCTTAAAGAGAAACTATATTAAGTTGATTTGACAACTCGCAAACAAATGACATGATTACAACTTGGTACTCTATTCTACCACACATGCATAAATGGTTTCTTAGACATTGATTTACATGATCATGATACTTATATTGCACTAAGTTTATCTTCACCATGTTTAAAAAGAGAAAAGGTAAAAGATTCATTGCACTAGAATTATGTTGGTTACGATTACCAAGTTTTAAATCTTGTTGTCATAATAAGATTTGTGATATGTTAAAAGGGATGGTTAAGTTTTACTCTATGCATATATATCATATAACAACGTTGGGGATCATATAGAAAGTTGTTGTATATAAGTATGGATGAAGTCGACTTGTGATAAACCTCATATAGTCGACTTGTGATAAAGCTCATATATGATATAGCTATCATATGGTACATTGCTTGGTTGTATGATTGATATCCTTGGTTCATAAAGAGGTGACACTTTATTTGGCTTGTGAATATGGTATAAATAATAGTTGTGGGATATGCCATAACTATGAATTGGGTAGCTTTAAATGCATAGAAAGTATAGTACATGACTTGAATTGGAAATCCTAGTTGGCATTTGGCATTCTCCACCGTGTAACATTTGGTTGGTTGATGGTTATGATGGGAAAGTTGGCAAGGTTTTGAGTTTCGGCCATCCGATTTCAGAGGCAACATGAAATTAATGAGAGTTATTGCACTCTCTATTTGTTTTTTCCCCCAAGGTATACTACCTTTTTGATATTTTTGTTTTGGTTGAGACCTCTCTATTGTTGGTTATTCGAGGGTTTTGAGTTTTGGAAATTTGTTGGTGGTTGGATAACGATCCTTGGATGTTCTTCTTGTGACTATGTAAGAAACTTAGACGTGTGTGGACATTTTTGACTCTTCTAGCATAAATGAGTTACTCTACTATGATAATTTAAAATGTTGGCTCTTTTTGGTTGCATCCTCTGTGTATGTTAAAAGTATGACTTTGTATCATTTTCAATATGAAATAAATTGTGAATGTTCATTCATGGTAGATATGCAAGAATTATTTATGCTCATAAACAATGAATCACTCTGGATATGAATATTAAATACATATGAGTTTGTGTGGAAGGCATATAAATACAATATATTTGAAATGGGCATGAGAGGAGTCTTACTTGCAATTAGTTCCTTATGGTTTTGCTTTTACGAGTTAAAAAAAACCCTAGGGTTTGCACCCACCAAAGTTATTATTTCGACTGCTCTTGTATACAATTTCGGAGATGGTTTTTTGAGCAAATATTTATTAATACAGTTGGTGAAACCCTTTACTCCTAAGTCACTGTCATTGTCATCAATATTTGAGTTCTGTTTACTGACATTCCAATCCTGCAAATAGATTCATTTAAACTTACAAAACATGAGTGATGACCTTCAACAAATTTAAGAATGTTGTGTCGTAATGGGAAAACTCACATATGTGTTCCCATGTCAACTTGAGTTGCACAAAACCCAACATTATCCTTATTTGTTTATCTTGATGGGTTTTGGTCTAGCTTGTTAAAGGGAAACTCTGTATGATTCCAAGCAATTTCTCTTTAAAAGAAAAACCTTGACTGGCTCATGCTCACCCAAGATTTCGACATATGTTTTAATTGATTTAAAAAAAAAAAGCCACTAGACATGCTGCGACACAAGAATGAAAAGATTATGATGAGCCTTTTTGATGAGGTAAAAATGGTCAAACCCTTCCTTATTGTTTCGACCATCATTTGTATTTAAACTATGTGAATGGATATATAGCTAAAAAACAATATAGAGATGATAAACATTTGAAGAGATTTCAAATCATGGATTTCGAATCTCTGTGTATGGATTTATCAATTAAGTTTACTCTTCAATATTTATTTAAGTATAGCTCCAAAGGAATTTAAGATTGAAGAGATACATAAATTCATTTGATGATTATAAAGGTCCTAAGTTTGTTTGTATTGGTCAATGATTAATAGGATTGGAATGATAAACTATCTGCATTTTAAAAGAATATTGGTCATTTTGTCTTCCATACATAGTTCCACTTTTCACAAATTATAAAGCCCCTCATTTTCCCAGATTCATTTTTTATTTCCCCCATGTTCTAGTTCAAGGAAGCGATATAATTATGCAGTAGTTTCAAGTGTCAAGGAACAAGGAACAAACTTCAAATAGGAAACAATGAGTTTAAATGAGTGACATGTACAGTTAATTGAGGATGATATGATCAAAGGGTTGATCTTGTGTTAAGTTATTTAAACTAATTTTGTTTAGAACAATAATCATTTTTGTTTCCTTTCATAAATATCACTTTTCACTCATTCCAAACCCTATCACATCCCATGCATCATTTAATACCCATGTTCTAAATGTTGACAGTTATGGAATAAAATTAAACAAGTTGATTATGATGATTCATGCAGAGTAGTGAATTGATTGCATGCATGCTTATGTGTTGACTGATGGGAACCGATGTTTTTAAATTATCTTTAAGTAAAGTATTTTGATGGTTGATTATTCTTTCTTATTTCATATGCTTATATAAGTTTTCTTTTAGACAATGAGATTCTTTAGCAGAGGAAGCCATGATGGAGGTAGAAACAGGGGTAGAGGCAGAGATAATTTTTTGCAGAGAGGTAACAGGAGGCCGAGATTTTCTATACATTTTGATGTTGATCCCGAGGAATTGAATCAATTGCTCCAAGCTGGTTTCTTCAATATTGTAGGTCAAGGAGTTCTTCATCCAAATCCTTATCCTAGGCCTCATATACCTCCTTACCAACCTCACCCTAGCATTTCTAATGCTCATGTTTCGGTTCATGTATCCCTGCAACTGGAGGTCCCTGTCAATAATGGATGGGAAGATGTTGTTTACCAACATATAGTCCATCATGATGGATGGACCACAATATCTTTACCATTTCCACCTCCACCTCCACTTAACCAACATGCCCAATAGATTGTTCATATTGCGTCCCTTGTTCAATCTTCACATGCAAGCAAAATACTCAAGACAACTATCCTTGATCCTAAGTCAAGCAAAGGAAAAAAAGTGGCCACTCATTCTAAGTCATCTATTGATTCCCCTCATTTTGTTACATCCCATGCTCGACAAATTAATGAAAAATCCTTAGCTTTCAGTGAAAAGCATCCAATCAACTACCATATGAGAAAGCCAACTCAACAAATAAGGTTGCAAAAGCAACAAGAAAAACTGCTTCTCACAATAAATATGGCTTTTGACATTTCATATTTATTTCTAGTGGTGGACAATTTATTTATGTTTTGACTTCTTTTGGACAACATGATACGATGTCTTCAGTTTTGGAGAGCCAATTAATATTTTCTTTTTGCAGTGGAAAATAAATTTTATTTATTGGATATATATGGATAATATTTGGGGGATACAAGGGTTGTTCTAATTGATTTCCTTATGTGTATATTTGATGAGGTGGCATGATTCATTTAAAAATAAATGAACATGGAGTGACAAGGAGGAAATAAAAAAACTTAAAAGTCAATAAAAGGAAATAGGGGTCCCACCTATTAGTTATTATTTATTAACCCTATTTCTATATTATTATTTATTATTTGTCCCTAGTTAACTAAAAGTCATTTATAATTTAACTAAAGGTAGTTTGAAACTACCACAAGTTCTTTGAAGGAGATAAAAGAGAAATCACTTAAAGGGACACAGAGAGAGAGAACAAGAAAGAAAATTTCTGATAAAGGCATGCTCTTATATTGTGAGATCAATTTTTTTTCATTCATTCTCAGTTATCCTAGAGTCTTAATCCTTTTGTTGATATCAAGGTATTTTTGCAGGTAGCAGGATTTAAAGGTTGAGAGGCATTTTTCAACAACTTATTCTAGAAAAGTTGATCATTGTATCTTGATAGTCTGTGTATTCTAGTATGATTATGAATTAGTTTTCATTACTAATAGAGGATATTTTGCAGATTCAATCAATGATACTTTCATGGCTAGGCTGATCCAGATTTCTAGTCTCAGTCTTCTCTTGATATCAAAGTTTTTTTGTATGGTGTCCATCAAAGATATCTAAATCAACAAAATTAGTAACTTGGAATGATTGTAACTAGGAATGATTGTAACTTGGAATGAAATCAATAAATTACTTGGCTGATTTTTGTATCTCACACGTGTATTTATTTGTATTGCTTATCATATTTATATTTCATTCGTTCTTGATTCTATAAAAAACAAAACACATATTTTTTTTACTTTCTTCTTTTACAAATTTAATTATAAAAGACAACATTGGTTCCTAGTACTCATTGCTAAAGAATCAATTGATTTTTTATTTATTTGGCTATAAACTCAGGGTAACAATCCCAACTATCTTACTCTAGCCAAGTAAGATTCAAAAATGTTGGCATGAGGTTCCTCATACCTTTTCCTCAACAAGCTATTCATAAGAAAATCTTTGATACCCATTAGAAGACTCAAAGGGAAAGGAAAAAAATGGTTTTTCCCTAAAATCCGCACTAGGTTATGGATTTGAGAAGGGTCCAAAGAGACTAGGTTACTGTGAGATTTCAAAAAACAATAAACAAGGAAAAATTGTGCCTAAAATTACTAAAGAAGTAATATCATAACTTTCAAAAAACAACCAGTAGTGTCGCTATATATTTTGAGAGGGATTTTTACTTGTGCATGCACAAGTGCGTTTTCATTGAGTATAAGCTAGTTGCTATCTATAGAAACAACATAATGGTGGTCTAAAATATGCCAACTCCTTTCATATGGAAAACCAAGATTAGTGGAATTATATATTGCATGCAAATGAAAGAAACCCTAAATATTGCCTATAATTTCTAGTGATATGAAAATACAAGAACTGAAATCATAAAAAGAATAAGAAATGATAGATTTATAGGGAAGGCATAGATATAATAGAGAAAATAAGTGAAATTACAAATAGATATTACTTGTGGAGAGGTGGCTCTCCAATACTTATTTTTTTGGGTTTGGTCTCCTTTAGGAAGATTTCTTAGTCCTTTGTCTTCAATGTGGTAAGGAGTCCTCTTCAAGATTTGGCCAAAAAAGTTCATCCACACAAGATTTCAATGAGAAAAACTCATCGCAAGATTCTAGTTATAATGGGTAGCATGACCTTACTCTCCAATCCTCCTTTCTAATAGATTTCCCAAGATAGATATTTATGAACTCTAAGAGGCCTATTTATAGAGTTTGAGAGGCCTCTTAGGGTGCCTCTTCATCATCCACAACACCTTCTGAGTTGTTTCTTACTTGAAAAATGTTGTTTTACATGCATGATAAGTGGTAAGCATTTTTTTTTTGCTATATCATGTGATTACGAGTTTTGAATGAAAAACCACCATGGCTTTCATTTTTCAAGGAAAACCAACAAGTGGGATTAAAACATAGGAAAATCTATCTTTTTAGACACTTAGTGTCTAAAATAATATGGTTTGGGGCATTTCCTAAGGGTCCTAATCAATGTAGAGATCTTGAGCTTTTAATCAAAGGGACTAATGGTGTCCCACATATCAAATATCCGATGTCTATGCACAATGTGGTACAAGTTGGTCCAAATAGTCTACTTACAACATTCCACCCCACCAATCATACTCACTAATTAAATGATTTCCTCACGCCCTCCCCCCTACCTCTCCCCTTGAATAACTGAACAACTTTCTATAACAAACCAAATTTTAACCGAGAGAGATTGAGAAGCCAATGCTTCAACTTGTATCTAGTGTTTAGAGCTTTGGCTCACTCTCTACCTTAGGAGAAAAGGTGCCAAATTATCCAAGTACAAATCACCAACATAATGAACTACAAGTTAATCCCCACATACTTCTATAACACAAATTTAATAAAATGAATGCAATGACTATCAAGATTTATGGAAAATGTATTTACCAAAGTCCACATTTTCATGAAAATAAACTATTTCCCCCTCCTCGGGGTGGAGAGAGGTAAAGTTCTACAACTCTCAACAATGAGTTAAATTTCTTCTCTATATTTATTTGTAATAAATAGCTTAACTTAATATTCACTCATGAATTTGATTTAAAGGTAGAATTGAGCTTTATATTAGCATTGCTGAAACATACATTTATTCTCATTTTTAAAATCATATTCTTTTTAACTATAAAATTGTGTGTAGGCAATAACATATAATTCTCAAATTTATATTAGCATTGCTGAAACATACATTTATTCTCATTTTTAAAATCATATTCTTTTTAACTATAAAATTGTGTGTAGGTAATAACATATAATTCTCAAATTAATATTAGTATGGACTTGTGAGTTGACAAACATTGAGATATCCAAAACACTCTCATATGAGAGTCCCATGCGCATATGTTTAAATCCATGTTTAATACCAATGACCACCATGTTTATCCTCAACTAATCGATATGCTTGAAGTTTAAGTTTATGTTTAACTAAGCAATCTTTATTATTGTTACTAAGCTACACTGCTTCTTAATAACAAGTTTTACAGTTGAAAATATTTATATACATATCCTATCTTCTCTTGATTTGAACTTGTAACTTTTTTGAAAGAAACACGTGTTCTTAACCATTAAACCCACTCAAACTATATATATACCAGATACTCTGTATTATGGTTAAGCCCACTCAAACCCACTCAAAATCGTGGGTAATGAACGTCGAAAGGCGCGGACAGAAAATGAAACGCAAAATGAAACGCACAACCAGAAAATGAGGCGTGCTAAATCCAAAGTTTAATCATTTAAACGTGGCAATCATATAGTGTTACAGTGATTTCTTAATATGATTAAGGTAAACAGGGTAAGAGATGCATTGAAAAATACAAGGAAGTTATGAAGAGGAAATCACATTCATTGATTTTGGAGAAGGACTAAAAATATGCCAGCATCTTCAATTGTTAACCATCAAATTAGAATTTTAAATTAAAAGGTGATTAATTATGTTGATTGTCAATAAATATAGGCTTTTCTGGTAACCAAATAACCTATATTTGTATTATAGACTCTCTAAATGCCCTCGGGTCCGTCGCGACGATTGAGATATGTCTACGGAGGAGTACTTCCATAAGATTCCCTGCGATTTCCCTTTGCCATGTATGAGAGCTCACCGCTGGCTTGGCTTCTAAGATATTTGTTATACTTACCTGACCAACAATTTGTTCTAAGCAGAGCTTCATCAGATCCAGTAATGGCGATATCATTCGATGCTCTCATCTGAAATATCGGTTATACCAGATCGAATATATACAGAACTGCAGCACTACTGCTGACTAGGTCTCTTTGAGCCCTGTCACCCATTTCATTTAACGAAGAAAAGGTTCAGGATATTGCCTCAATGTAGGAGTTTGTTATCTTTGATAAGCGTCCACCGGTGGACATAGAATCATCTGTGATAACAGTAACAGCAAGCTGTGGCAGCAGTGGCGGTGTTGGGTTAGCAGCAAGAAGGACTGCCTGTGCAGAGATATCATTTCTCTGGGTAATGAAGACACGGGCTGTTGTAAAATCTGGGTAATGAAGACATGGGCTCTTGTAAAATCAGATTGAGGCGTCTGTTCTTGAAACTCAGAGCCGAGTTGAGAAAAATGATAGCTACAAGTCCATCTATGGATTTCAGATATGATGCTAAAAGCTATGCTCTCAACTTTGATGATGGACGCTGGAGGGACCTTGATGAACATTGTTCTGCTTGCAAATAACGTGTCAATGCAGTACTTGAAAGAATTCAATCCAGGCTTTTAGTTCTAATAGGTATCTTGCATTTCGGCTACTTAGTAACAGAATTCTCTGGTAGAATACTTGTCTACCATTTCTCAGCTTTATTGGAAGGTTTTTCCACTGGATTCACAAATGCAATTTGCATTCCATATATATTTCATTCTCTCTATTCATGTTTAA
>JASDQU010436188.1:55235-68217 GCA_032191745.1 Picea mariana | reverse complement strand
TACCAATCAACCTGCACCAAACAACATGTAACAACCTATACCAAACAACCTATAATCAACATGTACCATAAACAAGTGCATCAACCATGCACCAACTTGTACCTCAACCTGTACCATCAACAAGTGCATCAACCATACACCAAATATGTACCAATCATGCATCAAATACACATAAACTATGACTCATCAAGATGTACCATCATCATCAACTATACACCTCATGTATGTTCCAACTCATCAACTACTTGTCTCAACCATGTACCCAACATGTACCTCAACCAAAAGCCCTCATCAATTTTATCATCCAAATCTGATTTGTAACTATGTAATAGACCTGGTGTATATGATCACATACCTACAAACCTTCCTTAACTTTAACAACAAGAGACTAACATTTTCATCAAACTTTACTTTAGTCTCACATGACTAATTTTGGATTAGTCAACAACCCTAACTTGAAATAATCATAACTACGTACCTGTAATGAATAAAGATCTGAAAATAGTACACAGTGTTCTTCAGTGTATTTTATGCAATTCCTCCAGGTTTCACTACTTGGAACCTCTCAGAAAAGGATTTATAGCAAAAATGGCATACCTTGTTGAATTTTGGCTTATTCTAGAGAGTGAACTTGTATAGCATGCCCCGCACGGAATATTTGTTCTATGGATCTGAAAATGGTACACAGAATAATACATACTATACTCTAACTAATACATTTGGTCTTACTGAATTTGGATCTGTTATGAAGAAGTTATGATGTTTTTACCCAAAAAACTTGTTTTAGACTAGTTTCAGGACTAGCCACAAACCTTATTTTCCACGGAGTGTAACTCCAAAAATACAACGACCCACAAGCTGAAAGTTTTATCATAGATACTTGGATATGTTTCCTCAACGACCTCCAAATTTCATGGTCTGAATCATTCTAGAAAAAAAAATTATTGCGAAAATGGTGAGATGACCTGTAAATAACATACCTTAGAAAGCATCACCAAAAGAATTTATCCTCCGTTGAATTTTGGCCTTCTTTACTTCACCTTCCCTCTGAAATTCGTCTTAGATATCCTTTGGTTACTTTAGTCACTTGTAGATATTCAATATGCACAAATGTGATTAAATGAGAGACCCTTGCCTCTTATTTATACTTTTATGTAGCTTCCTCAAGGGGTTACCTTCTAACCATCTTAAACCACTTTCCTTATTTTAGGGATAATCCCACTTCTAACCACTTGTCCAGTTAGTAATTTCTCCATTAACTTTATTATTTAAATAATTTCTTTTGTATCCACTTGACTTATTGTACACTCATCATTTTACTTTATTATTTAAATAATTTCTTCTTTGCAACCACTTTGACTACTTTGACCTTTTGGGGCTTCTAGATGACTCATGAGGGTTCTCCAACTTCACATGGCCATAACTCTCTAACCATGAGGAGTCATGTGACGTTCCACATACCAATGGAAATGGAATGACATGTACTATCCATCTAGAATAGTCTTACCTTCAAATATATTAAACCTCATACCATTATACATCAAACAAACTTGGGTCCATTCCCCAAACCTTTGTGCTATCGGACTTTCTTCAAGGGTTGACATCAATGACAACCAACCCAAATAATAAAAAATCTCCCCCTTTGGCATTGATGGAAACACTCTGATGCAATATCGAATTCATATCAGTCATACTCCCCCTGTGACCATCGCTGGCCCTGGAACCATGCCTCTGTGCTCTTTCTCCAAGCATTTACCTTTGCATCTAATAAATCTCTCCCCCTTTGTCATCATTGACAAAGGTATCTTTACATCCAGGGATGCTCCCCCTAACTGAAATCTTCCTGAAAATGATCTCCCAACTTGAATTGTCCTTTTTATGGTGCTTCCTCATGTAAATTTAAGACATATAAGATAAGCATTCAAAATAATTCATTTTGGAGTAGAAATTACTCCGAGTCTCTAGCAAAGATACTCAAAGGCTTCCTGTGGAAGCGGTTTTGTAAATATATTTGTCACTTGTTCTTTTGTGCCCACATATTCAACTCTGATGTTCTTCTCTGCAACATGTTCCCGTAGAAAGTGATACCTGATTGGAATGTGCTTCGTCTTGGAGTGCTTCACCGAATTATTTGAGATACTGATGGTGCTTGTATTATCACAATAGAATGGAATGGGCTCATCATACTCAACCTGTATATCTTTCAGAGTTTGTTTCATCCATAAAACCTGTGTACAACATCTTGTTGCTGCAATATACTCTGCTTCGGCTGTAGATAAAGATACTACTGATTGTTTCTTGCTTAGCCAAGATACGAAATACTCACCCAAGTAGAATGTTTCTCCATTGGTGCTTCGTCGGTCATCAATGAAACCTGCCTAATCTGCATATGTGTAGGCAATAAGTGATAGATCCTTTCCTTTTGGATACCATAATCCAAACTCTTTTGTTCCTTTGAGATATCTGAAAATCCTCTTCACTGCTAAGACATGTGATTCTTTTGGTGCTGCTTGAAATCGTGCCACATGTCCAACTGCCTGCATTACATCTCATCTGGATGTTGTCACATATAATAAACTATCAATCATTGACATGTATTTCCTCTGGTCTGTAGACTTTGAATCATCATCTTTGCTCAACTTGCAACCGGTTTGCATAGGAGTGGTAATTGGTTTGCAATCTTCCATTTCGAACCTCTTTAGCATTTCTCTGATATACTTAGTTTGAGAAATAAAAATTCCTCGGTTTCTTTGACATATCTGAAGACCCGGAAAGAAGGATAGTTCTCTGAATAATGACATTTCAAATTCATTCTTCATATCCTTTGCAAATTTCTCACTTAACCTGTCATTGATACTTCCAAAAATAATATCATCAACATAAACTTCAATTAATAAAATATCATCTTGAGTTACCTTGATGTAGAGGTTGTTGTTTTCACTTCATTTTATGAACCCTACTTGTTGTATATATTTATCCAGTCTAGAGTACCATGCTCTAGGAGCTTGTTTTAGACCATACAAGGTGTTCTTCAATTTACACACATAATATGTGTTCTCTGACAACTGAAATCCTTCTAGTTGTTCAATGTAGACTTCTTCTTCAAGTTCCCCGTTCAAAAAAGTTGATTTCACGTCCATCTGATACACTTTAATATTCTTGGAGCATACATAAGCTAAAAGAAGTTGGATTGCTTCCATTCTGGCAATTGGGGAAAATGTCTCTTCAAAGTTGATTCCTTCAACCTGTGCATATCCTTTACATACCAATCTAGCTTTGTTCTTTGTAACTTGTCCATCTTCATTTAATTTATTTCTGAAAACCCACTTTGTGTCAATCACATCCTTAATCTTTGGTCTTGGAACCAATTCCCAAGTGTTATTCTTCTCTATTTGATCCAATTCTCCATCCATGGCCTTATTCCGGAATTCATCCTTGATGGCCTCTTCAAAATTGTTTGGTTCAATCGTAGATAAGAGTGTTGGGTGCATTTGTTCTGGCAAACGAATTTTTCTTCTAGTCTCAACTCCTGCATCTTTGTTTCCGATAATCTGATTTGAAGTATGATTCTTTTGTACTCATTTTCTAGGTGTCTTTGGAGGAACTTGCTAAACTTTCTCTTATACTTCTTCTTCATCTTTTGCTTCTTCTTTGTAAAGGTGTTCCATTGATTCATTTTCTTCTTCCTTTAATTCTCGTCCACCTGTTTCATCAATTGTTACATTGATGCTTTCCACAACTTTGTTCAACCTCAAATTGTAACACTTGTATGCTTTCCTTGTACTTGAGTCACCAACAAGTACTCATTTGTCTATACGAGAGTCAAACTTTCCCATTCTGCCATATTCTCTTTTGATGTAGCATTTGCTTCCAAATACTCGGAAGTGATTCACATTTGTTGGTCTTCCTTTCCATAGCTCGTAGGGAGTTTTGTCATTGTTGTTTCTAAGCATTACTCTGTTTTAAATGTGAACTGATGTATGCATTGCATGTGTCCAAAAAATATCTATCAATTTGGAATCCATTAGCATTGTTCAAGCCATTTTCTGTGTAATTAACATCCATAATATTCCTTTGTCTGTGAACCACTCTCTAAACCAATCTATGAATCCATGCTCTCATCCACTATCATATATCTGTCCAAACTTGATAAGTGTTCTTACAAATCCATCTATGTCCATATTGTCCAAGAGTCTACTGCACAATTGTCCATAATGTTGACCAATTTATTATTATACTATTATGAAGTCTTCACTACTACAACTATCAAACTATAGTTTTGCTAACTGACTGCTCTGGATCTGTCTACTCAAACTCTGCAATTTGCTCGAAGGATGGTTCTTTGGTCTGTCACAGCTATGACATAGACTCCTTCTATCTAATATTCATGTTACCTAGGACTCTCTAAGTTGGATGGATCAGAACAATTCATGCTCTGATGTGTATTCATCATCATTTTCATTGGTAGATTCATCATCTCTTTGAGCTCTAACTTCTTTCTTTCTGCCTATGGATTCATCTGTCACTATAATGCTTGAAAGTACAATTTTGTGAACCTATTCCTTATTTACATGTTCTTCTTTTCTTTCAGTTATTTTCCAAACCTTTATGTATCTGACATCTTTCTTTTTCTCTGTATAATTTTCTTCATCTCGTTTTATTGTCAATCTTGCGATCTTCGGGACCTGGTCTTTGTTCACATATTCTTCGTGTTTTCTTATCCATACTTTCTTATATATGATATCAATGTTCTCTTTCATGGAAGTATCGATCATGCTTCTACAATCATTAGCTATGTGTCCATAGTTATGACATTTGTAACATTCAATGTTATGTGGGGCTAGATAGGAATTTCTTGCTTGAACATTTCTTTTATAATCCCTGCAATATGCAACCTTATGTCCAAAATTAGTACAATAAAAACAATGACCATAAAATAAATTTGCATACCTGGGAGTGAATGATCTTCTTTGTGCTGTAGTCCTTATGAATTTCTTCCTTGACTGATCACGATCATGATTGAAGCTTCTTTTTGGCTTGAACATGAATGGTCTTCTTGAAGATGTATTTTCAATAGTTTTCTTAGATTCTGGTAGACCATGATTCCTTCCTTTGAGTACTTCTGCATAACTCTTTCTATTTTCTTTATTCTTCTTTTCTAGCAACCTAGAGTGCTTCTCTTCATTCTCTATGATTGATGTGGATGTTTCTATCTCTTCAACGTTCTTGTTGAGCTTGACAATTTTACTTCTCAATGTGACAACTTCTTCTTCAAGCTTCTCAACCTCTTCTTCTTTCTTCATTATCTGAGACTTCATGACTTCTTATGTTCTTTTCGCTTCTTCAAGCTGGATTTTTAATGTGATTATTTCTTCTTCAAGTCGTTTCTCTTATTGACCGAACTCTGTCTCAAGTTGGTTTAAATAGTTAGTTCTTTCCTTAAGATGATTTGTCAATATCTTCTCTCTCATTTATGTTTCTTCCTTTTGTGTTGCTATGTTGGCTTCCAAATACTGATTTTGATATTCAAGATTTTCTTCGATCTTTCTAGCTTCTTC
Source organism: Picea mariana (assembly GCA_032191745.1). NCBI lineage: Eukaryota > Viridiplantae > Streptophyta > Pinopsida > Pinales > Pinaceae > Picea > Picea mariana. The sequence goes on along the minus strand of JASDQU010436188.1, from coordinate 62,659 downwards.
TAGCTGAGTTCTTAAGTTCTCAATGACATGTTAGGATTCTTCAAAAATGTGAACACTTTCCTTTTGTTTCATCAATTCTTTCTTGAGTGACTTGTTTTCTTCTCTTTCTTTTCTTAGTTCATCTAAAGCACTAATAAATTCTGCTTCATAATTGTCTTCTTTTTCAATTAGTTTTTATGTCTCATTTCCTTCATGGCATTCTATTTCAAGATGTTCGCGGTTTTCACAATTAAAGAAAAACAACATACCTTTGTTGATTATGCACTCTTCATCTTCTGAATCTGTTTAACATGGTGAACATATTTCTTCTTGATATGTACCTGCATCCTCTTTGGAATTTTCTGAATCTGCGATGGGTGAAGAATATAAGTCATGTAACTTATCCCAAAGTTCTTTGGCTGATGAAAATTTACCAACCTTTTCTCTTACCGGATTAGGTAATCCTTCCCAGATGAGATCCATTGTTATTTTGTTATTCTTCTTCAATTCCTTCTTGGTTGCATTCTTTTCCCTTTTTGAACTATCATATACTGTAACGACTGATAGCCAAATATAATGCCCATGTGCCTGTAAAAATAATTCCGTGCTTCTCCTTCTTATCTCATACTTTAACCCATTCTAATCATTAAATAGTGGCACTCCATTCTTAGAATAATGCATGATCTCCTTCCATTGGTTAAACTGATTTATGAAGGAACCCACTCTGAAACCGATTGTTGGATTACTGAGAGGGGGGGTGAATCAGTAATAGATAAATTTAATCATTTTTAACCATAAAATGCAAGTGTTATATAAATGTAGCATTATCATCCAATAGTTTCAGAGTAAATAAACAATGAACAAATGAGCAATCATACACATGCACAGTACAACGGTGTTTTTACATGCAAACCCAAAGTGGGAGAAAACCATGGAATGTTTTTTCTTATATATCTTTAATAATTACATTCATTGGAAGCACCAACTTCCTTTGTTTTCCAGCTACAACTGGAAGGAGGCTCCAACCCCCTAGTTTTTCGGGCTACAACCCGAAGGAAGCTCCAACTCCCAATTCTCTGGCTACAACCCCCTATATTCTCCAATTACAACCGGAAGGTGGATACACCCACCTTTCATTGCCCCATCCAACCACCTTGTTGTAGAAGTAGAATGATGGAACCACTATCACACTATCACTGTGAGATATACTATTGTAAACCTGTACCAATCAACCTGCACATAACAACATGTAACAACATGTACCAAACAACCTATAATCAACATGTGCTATAAACAAGTGCATCAACCATGCACCAACCTGTACCTCAACCAATACCATCAACGAGTGCATCAACCATGCACCAAATATGTACCAATAATGCATCAAATACACATAAACGATGACTCATCAAGATGTACCAACATCATAAACTATACACCTCATGTATGTGACAATTCATCAACTACTTGTCTCAACCATGTACCCAACATGTACCTCAACCAAAATCCCTCATAAATTTCATCATCTAAATCTGATTTGTAACTCTGTAATATACCTAGTGTCTATGATCACATACCTGTAAATCTTCCTTAACTTTAACAACAAGAGACTAGCATTGATCCGGATTATTTTCGGCACGAAATGAGAGCGGAGATATAATAAAGAAATGTACAGAGATATCTCAGATATCCAATAGTATAATAAAAATGTATCAGAGATGCAACCATAAACACAGAGATACATTAATACACAATTTTCTATTAATGAGCGAAAATGTACAAAGATTGTAAAAATATAGAGTGAAAGACTCACTAGAATGGTGGCAGCTTATCTCTGAGAAGAGATGTGTCTACTACTCGCATTCGCATGAATTTGATTGTTACAATGAAGCTCCAAAGGCTTTTTTAACATAAATAAAATCCAAAACCCTAACCCCAGAAGATGAAAAGCCAAAAGGTTTGTGGGCCTTGATGGGGTTAGTTGATACGTCAACTTCCTGGGGGCGTAACTTTTTCATACAATCTTCGTTTGGGGCGCAGGGTAGCTTGTTGGAAAGGTATCGTCGAGGAGATTCATTTTGAGGTCTCAATCATATCCTTCATGTATCATTTAGAAGATCTATCTTGAAAAACCCTCATTTAGGCCCTCAAAATGGCCCCAGAAGTTAAAAACTACTAAAAATAGTAAATTACCAAAATTGCAAAAAAAATGTCTTAAGCCCCTTAGAAAAGGTGGGTGGCCACCAATATCCACCTGGATCAATCCTCCCTCCTTAGGAAGAAATGGTATCCATTGCGTTGAGTGCCCGGGGGAGAGGGAAAAGCGTTTGTTGAACCTGCATCTTGATGAGTTGTTTGCCTTGTTGGAGAAGTTGTGATGCTTAGCTTTTTGAAGGTTGTCACGAACCTGTGGTTAGAAGGGTTGGACCTTTTTAACTAGTCTGACTACATGATATTCCTATGTGCAGAAGGAATATTTTCACTTTGCTACAATATTTTTGACCTGCTTTTTTTGGATAGAAGGTGTTTGGGTCGAGGTTGTAGTGGTTGCAGTATCCTTCTATTCACCTTTTGAACAGATTGCGAAGAAGTTGAATTTTGTAGTATGAGATACTACCTTGCGACATTGTATAGGTGGGACATTACTTAGAACTACCTTTGGTATCCTATATAGATGACCCCCAAGAGTAACAATGACACTACAGGGTCGACACTCATAGATGGCATGGTGCTTCCACATATATGGTTGGCCCAAGAGAACATCACAGACATCCAGTGGGGCAACATCACATAATACCTCATCCTTGAAGGGATGGATTCCATATGACAATCGACATTGTTGGCTGACACGAAGATATCGTCCCCGGCGAAGCCACCCGATGTTGTATGGTTACGGATGTGGTGTTGTCGACAATCCCAATTGTTTGAGGACCTCTGCTAAGATGAGATTCTTCAGGCTTCCATTATCAACAATAAAATGCAGTGGGGTCCCCTTCACCCACATCTGTGAATGAAAAAGGTGCTCCCCCTCTTCCGGATTTATGGGTTCTTATGGTTGAATTGTTGCGGTCACGACAATAGAAGTGGAGTCTGCATCGATGATATGACTTCTATCAATATTTTCTGAATCAAATTCTGAATCATAGTTTGGCTCCTTGTCTTTTATCTCAGCCACCAATGATTGTTTTGAGTGACATTCATCGATGTTGTGCCAGGGGATTTTGTGGAAATCGCACGATTTTCCAATGTCCTTCTTCGTCTTTTCGTGACCCTTCTTTTCCTGTGGCTTGGACTGGTTTCAAGAGACTGTTTGTTAGGGTTGTCTTTACCATACTTTGGTTGTTGTGGATTTGTACACCCAAACTCCCATTTGTTTTGGTGCTTAAATTTCTTCTTGATTTTAACATCATATCGATAAGCAGCATTGAGTGATGAGATGTCCAGAAAATCCATTTCAGTTTGGATGTATCTGTGTAGAGCCCCATGGTATTTTAGAACCAAATGTTGTTCAGAGTCTTTGATACCTAGCTTGGTGCGCAAGGTATGGAAGGTATTGGTGAACTCTGAAACTTCTTGTCCCCTCTCTTGCCGCAGTGTGGTCCATCTCATGTACCAGTCCTCATAGTTGCCAACAGGGTAATATTGTTCCTTTACCGCATCCACAAAAAAATCCCAAGTGGGCTCGGCCCCACATATTCCAAACTCCTCTATGGAACTTTTCTCCTAGTAAGTTTCCCACCAATGTTTGACATGGGGGATATCCTTAAGGAGTGCGAAGGTGATATTTTCCCTATCGAAGAAATTATGAATAGAGAAATAACCTTCTAGCATATTTAACCATTTTTCTAGGGCATCTGCATCTATCTGTCCTTCAAATATGGGAATATCAAAATTAAATTGTACCTTGAAAGGCAATGTGCCTCCAAAGTGTCCTCTTGATGAAGATGCGTGTGTTTTTATCAGAAGGCATTGAAGGATGTGGGAAAAATTCTCCATCATTTCGTCCCTCTATCACGTCAAAGCTTCCTCAAGCAACAGATTAATAGAATTGGTTGCTCTATCATTCTTCTTTTCTTACGCCATGGAGGGTTTATTGGGTGTGCATGAGAGATTTTCCTAAATATAGAGAAGATCAATACCCAACTTGCCATACTCGGACCTCGTTGGGGACATGCACTGAAAAACGATCAAGAGCAGCCTACTCTGATACCACTGATCCGGATTATTTTCGACATGAAATGAGAGCGAAGGTATAATAAAGAAATGTATAGATATATATCGGATATACAATAGTATAATAGAAATGTATCAGAGATGCAACCATAAACACAGAGATACAGTAATACACAATTTTTTATTAATGAGCTAAAATGTACAAAGACTGTAAAAATACAGAGTGAAAGACTCACTAGAATGGTGGTAATTTATCTCTGAGAAGAGATGTTTCATCTATTCGCATTCGCAAGAAGATGATTATTACAATGATGCTCCAAAGGCCTTTTTAACATAAATAAAATTGAAAACCCTAACCCCGGAAGATAAAAATCCAAAAGGTTTGTGGGCCCCGATAGGGGTAGTTGATACGTCAACTTTCCAAGGGTGTAACTTTTGCATATGATCTCCATTTGGGGCGCACGATAGCTTGTTGGAAAGGTATCATCGAGGAGATTCATTTTGGGGGCTCAATCAGAGCCTTCAACTATCATTGAGAAGCTCGATCCTGAAAAACCTTCATTTAGGCCCTCAAAATGGCTTCAGAAGTTAAAAACTGTTAAAAATAGTAAATTACCAAAATTGCTAGAAAATTGTTTTGAGTCGGTTGGAAAAGGTGGGTGGCCACTGATATCCACCTGGATCAAGCATTTTCATCAAACTTTACTTTAGTCTCACATGACTAATTTTGGATTAGTCAACAACTCTAACTTAAAATAATCATAACTATGTACCCGTAATGAATAAAGATCTGAAAAATAGTATACAATATTATTCAATGTCTTTTATGCAATTCCTCCAGGTTTCACTACTTGGAACCTCTCAGAAAATGAGTTATAGCAAAAATGGCATACCTTGTTGAGTTCTGGCTTATTCTAGAGAGAGAACTTGTAGAGAGTTCCCCGCATGGAATATATGTTGTATGGATCTGAAAATGGTACACATGATACTAAATACTGTACTCTAACCAATACATTTGGTCTTACTGAATTTGGATCTTTTATGAAGAACTTATGAAGTTTTTACCCGAAACACATGTTTTAGACTAGTTTCAGGACTAGCCACAAACCCTATTTTCCACGGAGTGTAACTCCAAAAATACAACGACCCACAAGCTGAAATTTTTATCACAGCTACTTGGATATGTTTCCTCAACGGCCTCCATATTTTGTGGTCTGAATCATTCTAGAAAAAAAATTATTGCTAAAATGGTGAGATGACCTATAAATAACATACCTTAGAAAGCATCATCAACAGAATTTATCCTCCCTTGAATTTCGGCCTTCTTTACTTCACCTTCCCTATGAAATTCGCCTTAGATATCCTTTGGTTACCTAAGTCACTTGTAGATATTCAATATGCTCAAATTTGATTAAATGAGAGACCCTTGCCTCTTATTTATACTTTTATGTAGCTTCCTCAAGGGGTTACCTTCTAACCATCCTAAACCACTTTCCTTATTTTAGGGTTAATCCCACTTCTAACCACTTCTCCACTAAGCAATTTCTCCATTAACTTTATTGTTTACATAATTTCTCTTGTATCCACTTGACTTATAGTACACTCACCACTTCACTTTATTATTTAAATAATTTTTCTTTGCAACCACTTTGACTACTTTGACCTTTTGGGGCTTCTAGATGACTCATGAGGGTTCTCCAACTTCACATGGACATAACTCTCTAACCGTGAGGAGTCATGTGACATTCCACATACACTGGAAATGGCATGACATGTACTATCCATATAGAATACTCTTACCTTCAAATATATTAAAACTCATACCAGTATACATCAAAGAAACTTGGGTCCATTACCCAAACCTTTGTGCTACCGGAATTTGTTCAAGGGTTGACATCAATTAAAACAAACCAAAATAATCAACAATTAGAAGTTGTGTAAACTTTTCTATGGCCTTTACACCATCACCAAAGATGTGGGAGACAATGCTTTTGAGTTCAATATTCCCCCCTTCCTTCGCTTGCACCTAGTATTTAATGTGGACCTCCTTCAGCCATATTTTCCACCACTATTGGACACATTGGAAGTGGCAGAGTAGCTGACACCTATATATCTCAAACCCGATTGCATGGAACAGGAAACCATTGATCATATCATGGACACATAGGTTAAGGGCACCTACCAACGGAATATCCAACTCTATCGAGTTGTCAAAGCATGGTAGCTACTACACCAAGGTAAGTGGCTCACCAAGAGTCAAGTTCCACAGAAGTTTCTCATTTAATGGGGACACTGAACGCAATAAATACCATTTCTTCCTAAGGGCGGAGGACTGGTCCAGGTGGACATTGGTGGCCACCCACCTATTCCACTAGCTTAAAATACAGTTTCCATCTTGGTATTTTTTCTACAGTTTTTTCAAGTCCTAAACTTTTGGGTTTGTTTTGAGGCCCTAAATGATTTTTTTTTTGTCCCTGGAAGCACTAAGAAGTTATCGAAAGGCATGTATTGGGTCATTCAAAATTTGTACTCCTTGTCTAGACCTTTCCGACGGGCTACTGAGCTCCCCAAACGAAGATCATATGAAAAAGTAACACCCCCAGGAAGTTGACGTATCAACTAACCACATTGGGGCCCACAAACCTTTTGGTGTTTCATCTTCTAGGTTTAGGGTTTTGGATGTTCAGGGTTTTCTCATTGATGATTTATGTTAAAAGTCATTTATGTCTCATTTTAATCATATTCTAGTGAATGTACGTCGTCATCACATCTCTCAGAGATAAGCTACCACCATTCTAGCGAGTTCATTTCACTCTGCATTTTTACAGTTCCTGCATATTTCGTTCATTAATAGAAATTGGATATTAATGTATCTTTGTGTTTCTATCATATTTTTGTGTTTTATCTCTTCCCCTTTGTAATATACCAGATATAAAATGTATGCAAAATAGAAATAAAATGCTAGAAATGGCAAAATAACAGCAATATAACCAGAACATTCACCACAATAGCACTGAAATGACAAGAGAATAATAACAAAAATAACACTTTGAATCTAAAAGCAATTTTCACGGGCCTCTTTGAGGGGGCAACCTCCAGTTGAGCAGAGCTCTATTACAATAATATCCAAGATAGGGTTCTCATACCCTCGACTCCTATTTATACTAAAAAGAAGCATCTAGAGGAAGATCCTTCTAGAAGCGGAAGCTTCTATTAGGTCTTCTTACATCCGCTTTATTCTATTTTATTGAAAGGCCTTATTAATATTGACC
>JASDQU010436188.1:30633-55185 GCA_032191745.1 Picea mariana | reverse complement strand
TTCAAATATATTAAACCTCATAACATTATACATCAAACAAACTTGGGTCCATTACCCAAACCTTTGTGCTACCGGACTTTCTTCAAGGGTTGACATCAATGAAAACCAACCCAAATAATAAAAAATCTCCCCCTTTGGCATTGATGGAAACACTCTGATGCAATATCAAATTCATATCAGTCATACTCCCCCTGTGACCATCGCTCGCCCTGGAACCATGCCTCTGTGCTCTTTCTCCAAGCATTTACCTTTGCATCTAATAAATCTCTCCCCCTTTGTCATCAATGACAAAGGTATATTTACATCCGGGGATGCTCCCCCTGACTGAAATCTTCCTGAAACTAATGTCCCAACTTGAATTGTCCTTTTCATTCAAAATAATTCATTTTGGAGTAGAAAATACTCTGAGTCTCTAGCAAAGATAGTCAAAGGATTCCTGTGGAAGCGGTTTTATAAATATATCTGTCACTTGTTCTTTTGTGCACACATATTCAACTCTGATGTTCTTCTCTACAACATGTTCTCGTAGAAAGTGATACCTGATTGGAATGTGATTCGTCTTGGAGTGCTTCACCGAATTATTTGAGATATTGATGGTGTTTGTATTATCACAATAGAATGGAATGGGCTCATCATACTCAACCTGTATATCTTTCAGAGTTGGTTTCATCCATAAAACCTGTGTACAACATCTTGTTGCTGCAATATACTATGCTTCGGCTGTAGATAAAGATACTAATCATTGTTTCTTGCTTAGCCAAGATACTAAATACTCACCCAAGTAGAATGTTGCTCCATTGGTGCTTCGTCGGTCATCAATGCAACCTGCCTAATCTGCATATGTGTAGGCAATAAGTGATAGATCCTTTCCTTTTGGATACCATAATCCAAACTCTTTTGTTCCTTTGAGATATCTGAAAATCCTCTTCACTGCTAAGACATGTGATTCCTTTGGTGCTGCTTGAAATTGTGCCACATGTCCAACTGCTTGCATTACATCTCATTTGGATGTTGTCACATATAATAAACTATCAATCATTGACATGTATTGCATCTGGTCTGTAGACTTTGAATCGTCATCTTTGCTCAACTTGCAACCTGTTTGCATAGGAGTGGTAATTGGTTTGCAATCTTCCATTTCGAACCTCTTTAGCATTTCTCTGATATACTTAGTTTGAGAAATAAAAATTCCTCGGTTTCTTTGACATATCTGAAGACCTGGAAAGAAGGATAGTTCTCCGAGTAATGACATTTCAAATTCATTCTTCATATCCTTTGCAAATTTCTCACTTAACATGTCATCGGTACTTCCAAAAATAATATCATCAACATAAACTTCAATTAATAAAATATCATCTTGAGTTACCTTGATGTAGAGGTTGTTGTTTGCACTTCATTTTATGAACCCTACTTGTTGTATATATTTATTCAGTCTAGAGTACCATGCTCTAGGAGCTTGTTTTAGACCATACAAGGTGTTCTTCAATTTACACACATAATATGTGTTCTCTGACAACTGAAATCCTTCTGGTTGTTCAATGTAGACTTCTTCTTCAAGTTCCCCATTCAAAAAAGTTGATTTCACGTCCATCTGATACACTTTAATATTCTTGGAGCATACATAAGCTAAAAGAAGTTGGATTGCTTCCATTCTGGCAATTGGGGAAAATGTCTCTTCAAAGTCAATTCCTTCAACCTGTGCATATCCTTTACATACCAATCTAGCTTTGTTCCTTGTAACTTGTCCGTCTTCATTTAATTTATTTCTGAAAACCCACTTTGTGTCAATCACATTCTTATTCTTTGGTCTTGGAACCAATTCCCAAGTGTTGTTCTTCTCTATTTGATCCAATTCTTCATCCATGGCCTTATTCTAGAATTCATCCTTGATGGCCTCTTCAAAATTGTTTGGTTCAATCGTAGATAAGAGTGTTGGGTGCATTTGTTCTAGCGAACGAATTCTTCTTCTAGTCTCAACTCATGCATCTTTGTTTCCGATAATCTGATTTGAAGTATGATTCTTTTGTACTCGTTTTCTAGGTGTCTTTGGAGGCACTTGCTGAACTTTCTCTTCTACTTCTTCTTCATCTTTTTCTTCTTCTTTGTAAAGGTGTTCCATTGATTCATTTTCTTCTTCCTTTAATTCTCATCCACCTATTTCATCAATTGTTACATTGATGCTTTCCACAACTTTGTTCAACCTCAAATTGTAACACTTGTATGCTTTCCTTGTACTTGAGTAACCAACAAGTACTCATTTGTCTATACGAGAGTCAAACTTTCCCATTCTGCCATATTCTCTTTTGATGTAGCATTTGCTTCCAAATACTCTGAAGTGATTCACATTTGTTGGTCTTCCTTTCCATAGCTCGTAGGGAGTTTTGTCATTGTTGTTTCTAAGCATTACTCTGTTTTAAATGTGAACTGATGTATGCATTGCATGTGTCCAAAAAATATCTATCAATTTGGAATCCATTAGCATTGTTCAAGCCATTTTCTGTGTAATTAACATCCATAATATCCCTTTGTCTGTGAACCACTCTCTAAACCAATCTATGAATCCATGCTCTCATCCACTATCATATATCTGTCCAAACTTGATAAGTGTTCTTACAAATCCATCTATGTCCATATTGTCCAAGAGTCTACTGCACAATTGTCCATAATGTTGACCCATTTATTATTATACTATTATGAAGTCTTCACTACTACAACTATCAAACTATAGTTTTGCTAATTGACTGCTCTGGATCTGTCTACTCAAACTCTGCAATTTTCTCGAAGGATGGTTCTTTGGTCTGTCACAGCTATGACATAGACTCCTTCTATCTAATATTCATGTTACCTAGGACTATCTACGTTGGATGGCTCAGAACAATTCATGCTGTGATGTGTATTCATCATCATTTTCATTGGTAAATTCATCATCTCTCTGAGCTCTGACTTCTTTCTTTCTGCCTATGGATTCATCTGTCACTACAATGCTTGAAAGTACAATTTTGTGAACATGTTCCTTATTTACATGTCCTTCTTTTCTTTCAGTTATTTTCCAAACCTTTATGTATCTAACATCTTTCTTTTTCTCTGTATAATTTTCTTCATCTCGTTTTATTGTCAATCTTGCGATCTTCGGGACCTGGTCTTTGTTCACCTGTTCTTCGTGTTTTCTTATCCATACTTTCTTATATCTGATATCAATGTTCTCTTTCATGGAAGTATCGATCATGCTTCTACAATCACTAGCTATGTGTCCATAGTTGTGACATTTGTAACATTCAATGTTATGTGCGGCCAGATAGGAATTTCTTGCTTGAACATTTCTTTTATAATCCCTGCAATCTGCAACCTTATGTCCAAAATTAGTACAATAAAAACAATGACCATAAAATAAATTTGCATACCTGGGAGTGAATGATCTTCTTTGCGGTGTAGTCCTTATGAATTTCTTCCTTGACTGATCATGATCATGATTGAAGCTTCTTTTTGGCTTGAACATGAATGGTCTTCTTGAAGATGTATTTTCAATAGTTTTCTTAGATTCTGGTAGACCATGATTCCTTCCTTTGAGTACTTCTGCATAACTCTTTCTATTTTCTTCATTCTTCTTTTCTAGCAACCTAGAGTGCTTCTCTTCATTCTCTATGACTGATGTGGATGTTTCTATCTCTTCAATGTTCTTGTTGAGCTTGACGATTTTACTTCTCAATGTGACAACTTCTTCTTCAAGCTTCTCAACCTCTTCTTCTTTCTTCATTATCTGAGACTTCATGACTTCTTATGTTGTTTTCGCTTCTTCAAGCTGGATTTTTAATGTGATTATTTCTTCTTCAAGTCATTTCTCTTATTGACCAAACTCTGTCTCAAGTTGGTTTAAATTGTTAGTTCTTTCCTTAGGATGATTTGTCAATATCTTCTCTCTCATTTCTGCTTCTTCCTTTTGTGTTGCTATGTTGGCTTCCAAATACTGATTTTGATATTCAAGATTTTCTTCGATCTTTCTGGCTTCTTCTAGCTGAGTTCTTAAGTTCTCGATGACATGTTAGGATTCTTCAAAAATGTGAACACTTTCCTTTTGTTTCATCAATTCTTTCTTGAGTGACTTGTTTTCTTCTCTTTCTTTTCTTAGTTCATCTAAAGCACTAATCAATTCTGCTTCATAATTGTCTTCTTTTTCAATTAGTTTTTATGTCTCACTTCCTTCATGGCATTCTATTTCAAGATGTTCGCAGTTTTCACAATTAAAGAAAAACAACATACCTTTGTTGATTATGTACTCTTCATCTTCTGAATCTGTTTAACATGGTGAACATATTTCTTCTTGATCTGTACCTGCATCTTCTTTGGCATTTTCTGAATCTGCGATGGGTGAAGAATATAAGTCATGTAACTTATCCCAAAGTTCTTTGGCTGATGAAAATTTACCAACCTTTTCTCTTACCGGATTAGGTAATCCTTCCCAGATGAGATCCATTGTTATTTTGTTATTCTTCTTCAATTCCTTCTTGGTTGCATTCTTTGCCCTTTTTGAACTATCATATACTGTAACGACTGATAGCCAAATATAATGCCCATGTGCCTGTAAAAATAATTTCGCGCTTCTCCTCCATATCTCATACTTTAACCCATTCTAATCATTAAACAGTGGTACTCCATTCTCAAAATAATGCATGATCTCCTTCCATTGGTTAAACTGATTTATGAAGGAACCCACTCTGAAACCAATTGTTGGATTAATGAGAGGGGGGGTGAATCAGTAATAGATAAATTTAATCATTTTTAACCATAAAATGCAAGTGTTATATAAATGTAGCATTATCATCCAATAGTTTCAGAGTAAATAAACAATGAACAAATGAGCAATCATACACATGCACAGTACAATAATGTTTTTACATGGAAACCCAAAGTGGGAGAAAACCACGGAATGTTTTTTCTTATATATCTTTAATAATTACATTCATTGGAAGCACCAACTTCCTTTGTTTTCCAGCTGCAACTGGAAGGAGGCTCCAACCCCCTAGTTTTTCGGGCTACAACCCGAAGGAAGCTCCAACTCCCAATTCTCTGGCTACAACCCCCTATGTTCTCTGGTTACAACCGGAAGGTGGATACAACCACCTGTCATTGCCCCATCCAACCGCCTTGTCGTAGAAGTAGAATGATGGAACCACTATCACACTATCACTGTGAGATATACTATTGTAAACCTGTACCAATCAACCTGCACATAACAACCTGTAACAACATGTACCAAACAACCTGTAATCAACATGTACTATAAACAAGTGCATCAACCATGCACCAACCTGTACCTCAACCTATACCATCAATGAGTGCATCAACCATGCACCAAATATGTACCAATAATGCATCAAATACACATAAACAATGACTCATCAAGATGTACCAACATCATAAACTATACACCTCATGTATGTGACAATTCATCAACTACTTGTCTCAACCATGTACCCAACATGTACCTCAACCAAAATCCCTCATCAATTTCATCATCTAAATCTGATTTGTAACTCTGTAATAGACCTAGTGTATATGATCACATACCTGTAAATCTTCCTTAACTTTAACAACAAGAGACTAGCATTGATCCGGATTATTTTCGGCACGAAATGAGTGCGGAAATATAATAAAGAAATGTACAGAGATATCTCGGATATCCAATAGTATAATAGAAATGTATCAGAGATGCAATTTTAAACACAGAGATACATTAATACACAATTTTCTATTAATGAGCGAAAATGTACAAAGATTGTAAAAATAGAGTGAAAGACTCGCTAGAATGGTGGCAGCTTATCTCTGAGAAGAGATGTGTCTGCTACTCGCATTCGCATGAATCTTATTGTTACAATGAAGCTCCAAAGGCCTTTTTAACATAAATAAAATCCAAAACCCTAACCCCAGAAGATGAAAAGCCAAAAGGTTTGTGGGTCTTGATGGGGTTAGTTGATACGTCAACTTCCCAGGGGCGTAACTTTTTCATACGATCTTCATTTGGGGCGCACGATAGCTCGTTGAAAAGGTATCGTCGAGGAGATTCATTTTGAGGTCTCAATAATATCCTTCATGTATCATTTAGAAGATCTATCTCGAAAAACCTTCATTTAGGCCCGCAAAATGGCCCCAGAAGTTAAAAACTACTAAAAATAGTAAATTACCAAAATTGCAAAAAAATTGTCTTGAGCCCCTTAGAAAAGATGGGTGGCCACCGATATCCACCTGGATCAATCCTCCCTCCTTAGGAAGAAATGGTCTCCATTGTGTTGAGTGCCCGGGGGAGGGGGAAAAGCGTTTATTGAACTTGCATCTTGATGAGTTGTTTGCCTTATTGGAGAAGTTGTGATGCTTAGTTTGTTGAAGGTTTTCACGAACCTGTGGTTAGAAGGGTTGGATCTTTTTAACTAGTCTGACTACATGAGATTCCTATGTGCAGAAGGAATATTTTCACTTTGCTACAATATTTTTGACCTGTTTTTTTTTTATAGAAGGTGTTTGGGTCGAGGCTGTAGTGGTTGCAGTATCCTTCTATTCACCTTTTGAACAGATTGTGAAGAAGTTGAATTTTGTAGTATGAGATACTACCTTGCAACATTGTATAGGTGGGACATTACTTAGAACTACCTCTAGTATCCTATATAGATGACCCCCAAGAGTAACAATGACACTACAGGGTCGAGACTCATAGATGGCATGGTGCTTCCACATATATGGTTGGCCCAAGAGAACATCACAGACATCCAGTGGGGCAACATCACATAATACCTCATCCTTGAAGGGATGGATTCCATATGACAATCGACATTGTTGGCTGACACGAAGATATCGTCCCTGGTGAAGCCACCTGATGTTGTATGGTTGCGGGTGTGGTGTTGTCGACAATCCCAATTGTTTGAGGACCTCTGCTAAGATGAGATTCTTCAGGCTTCCACTATCAACAATAAAATGCAGTGGGGTCCCCTTCACCCACATCTATGAATGAAAAAGTTGCTCCCCCTCTTCCGGATTTGTGGGTTCTTATCGTTGAATTGTTGCGGTCATGACAATATAAGTGGGGTCTGCGTCGATGATCTGACTTCTATCAATATTTTCTGAATCAAATTCTGAATCATAGTTCGGCTCCTTGTCTTTTATCTCAGCCACCAATGATTGTTTTGAGCGACATTCATCGGTGTTGTGCCAGGGGATTTTGTGGAAATCGCACCATTTTCCAATGTCCTTCTTCGTCTTTTCGTCACCTTCTTTTCCTGTGGCTTGGACTGGTTTCGGGAGACTGTTTGTTAGGGTTGTCTTTATCATACTTTGGTTGTTGTGGATTTGTAGACCCGAACTCCCATTTGTTTTGGTGCTTAAATTTCTTCTCGATTTTAACATCATATCGATAAGCAACATCGAGTGATGAGATGTCCAAAAAATCCATTTTAGTTTGGATGTNTGTACCAATCCTCATAGTTGCCAACAGGGTAATATTGTTCCTTTACCGCATCCACAAAAAAATCCCAAGTGGGCTCGGCCCCACATATGCCAAACTCCTCTGTGGAACTTTGCTCCTAGTAAGTTTCCCACCAATGTTTGACATGGGGGATATCCTTAAGGAGTGCGAAGGTGATATTTTCCCTATCGGAGAAATTATGAACAGAGAAATAACCTTCTAGCATATTTAACCATTTTTCTAGGGCATCTGCATCTATCTATCCTTCAAATATGGGAATATCAAAATTAACTTGTACCTTGAAAGGCAATGTGCCTCCAAAGTGGCCTCTTGATGAAGACGCGTGTGTTTTTATCGGAAGGTGTTGAAGGATGTGGGAAAAAATCTCCATCATTTCGTCCCTCTATCACGTCAGAGCTTGCTCAAGCAACAGATTAATAGAATTGGTTGCTCTGTCATTCTTCTTTTCTTCCGCCATAGAGGGTTTATTGGGCGTGCATGAGAGATTTTCCTAAAGACAGAAAAGATGACCCAACTTGCTATACTTGGACCTCGTCGGGGACATGCACTGAAAAACGATCAAGAGCAGCCTACTCTGATACCACTGATCCGAATTATTTTCGACATGAAATGAGAGCGGAGGTATAATAAAGAAATGTATAGATATATATCAGATATCCAATAGTATAATAGAAATGTATCAGAGATGCAACCATAAACACAGAGATACAGTAATACACAATTTTCTATTAATGAGCTAAAATGTACAAAGACTGTAAAAATACAGAGTGAAAGACTCTCTAGAATGGTGGTAATTTATCTCTGAGAAGAGATGTTTCATCTATTCGCATTTGCAAGAAGATGATTGTTACAATGATGCTCCAAAGGCCTTTTTAACATAAATAAAATCGAAAACCCTAACCCCGGAAGATTTGTGGGCCCCGATAGGGGTAGTTGATACGTCAACTTCCCAAGGGTGTAACTTTTGCATATGATCTCCATTTGGGGCGCACGATAGCTCGTTGGAAAGGTATCATCGAGGAGATTCATTTTGGGGGCTCAATCAGAGCCTTCAACTATCATTGAGAAGCTCGATCCCGAAAAACCTTCATTTAGGCCCTCAAAATGGCTTCAGAAGTTAAAAACTGCTAAAAATAGTAAATTGCCAGAAAATTGTTTTGTGTCAGTTGGAAAAGGTGGGTGGCCACTGATATCCACCTGGATCAAGCATTTTCATCAAACTTTACTTTAGTCTCACATGACTAATTTTGGATTAGTCAACAACTCTAACTTAAAATAATCATAACTATGTACCCGTAATGAATAAAGATCTGAAAAATAGTACACAATATTATTCAATGTCTTTTATGCAATTCCTCCAGGTTTCACTACTTGGAACCTCTCAGAAAATGAGTTATAGAAAAAATGGCATACCTTGTTGAGTTCTGGCTTATTCTAGAGAGCGAACTTGTAGAGAGTTCCCTGCATGGAATATCTGTTGTATGGATCTGAAAATGGTACACATGATACTAAAGACTGTACTCTAACCAATACATTTGGTCTTACTAAATTTGGATCTTTTATGAAGAACTTATGAAGTTTTTACCCGAAACACATGTTTTAGACTAGTTTCAGGACTAGCCACAAACCCTATTTTCCACGGAGTGTAACTCCAAAAATACAACGACCCACAAGCTGAAATTTTTATCACAGCTACTTGGATATGTTTCCTCAACGACCTCCATATTTCACGGTATGAATCATTCTAGAAAAAAAATTATTGCAAAAATGGTGAGATGACCTATAAATAACATACCTTAGAAAGCATCATCAAAAGAATTTATCTTGCCTTGAATTTCGGCCTTCTTTACTTCACCTTCCCTATGAAATTCGCCTTAGATATCCTTCGGTTACCTAAGTC
Organism: Picea mariana; assembly: GCA_032191745.1. Taxonomy (NCBI): domain Eukaryota; kingdom Viridiplantae; phylum Streptophyta; class Pinopsida; order Pinales; family Pinaceae; genus Picea; species Picea mariana. The sequence continues at coordinate 45,814 of JASDQU010436188.1, read as the reverse complement.
ACTTGTAGATATTCAATATGCTCAAATGTGATTAAATGAGAGACCCTTGCCTCTTATTTATACTTTTATGTAGCTTCCTCAAGGGGTTACCTTCTAACCATCTTAAACCACTTTCCTTATTTTAGGGCTAATCCCACTTCTAACCACTTGTCCACTTAGTAATTCTCCATTAACTTTATTGTTTAAATAATTTCTCTTGTATCCACTTGACTTATAGTACACTCACCACTTCACTTTATTATTTAAATAATTTTTCTTTGCAACCACTTTGACTACTTTGACCTTTTGGGGCTTCTAGATGACTCATGAGGGTTCTCCAACTTCACATGGACATAACTCTCTAACCGTGAGGAGTCATGTGACATTCCACATACACTGGAAATGGCATGACATGTACTATCCATATAGAACACTCTTACCTTCAAATATATTAAAACTCATACCAGTATACATCAAAGAAACTTGGGTCCATTACCCAAACCTTTGTGCTACCGGAATTTGTTCAAGGGTTGACATCAATTAAAACAAACCAAAATAATCAACAATTAGAAGTTGTGTAGACTTTTCTATGGCCTTTACACCATCACCAAAGATGTAGGAGACAATGCTTTTGAGTTCAATATTCCCCCCTTCCTTCGCTTGCACCTAGTATTTAATGTGGACCTCCTTCGGCCATATTTTCCACCACTATTGGACACATTGGAAGTGGAAGAGTAGTTGACACCTATAGAGCTCAACCCTGATTGCATGGAACAGGAAACCATTGATCAGATCATGGACACATAGGTTAAGGGCACCTACCAACAGAATATCCAACTCTATCGGGTTGTCAAAGCATGGTAGCTACTATACCAAGGTAAGTGGCTCACCAAGAGTCAAGTTCCACAGAAGTTTCTCATTTAATGGGGACACTGAACGCAATGGATACCATTTCTTCCTAAGGGAGGAGGACTGATCCAGGTGGACATTGGTGGCCACCCACCTATTCCACTAGCTCAAAATACAGTTTCCATCTTGGTATTTTTTCTACAGTTTTTTCAAGTCCTAAACTTTTGGGTCTGTTTTGAGGCCCTAAATGATTTTTTTTTTGTCCCTGGAAGCACTAAGAAGTTATCAAAAGGCATGTATTGGGTCATTCAAAAGTTGTACTCCTTGGCTAGACCTTTCTGATGGGCTACTGATCTCCCCAAACGAAGATCGTATGAAAAAGTAACACCCCCAGGAAGTTGACGTATCAAGTAACCACATTGGGGCCCACAAACCTTTTGGTGTTTCATCTTCTAGGGTTAGGGTTTTGGATGTTCAAGGTTTTCTCATTGATGATATATGTTAAAAGTCATTTATGTCTCATTATAATCATCTTCTAGTGAATGCACGTCGTCATCACATCTCTTCTCAGAGATAAGCTACCACCATTCTAGCGAGTTCATTTCACTCTGCATTTTTACAGTTCCTGCATATTTCGTTCATTAATAGAAATTGGATATTAATGTATCTTTGTGTTTCTATCATATTTTTGTGTTTTATCTCTTCCCCTCTGTAATATACCAGATATAAAATGTATGCAGAACAGAAATAAAATGCTAGAAATGGCAGAATAACAGCAATATAACCAGAACATTCACCACAATAGCACTGAAATGACAAGAGAATAATAACAAAAATAACACTTTGAATCTGAAAGCAATTTTCACGGGCCTCTTCGAGGGGGCAACCTCCAGTTGAGCAGATCTCTATTACAATAATATCCAAGATAGGGTTCTCATACCCTCGACTCCTATTTATACTAAAAAGAAGCATCTAGAGGAAGATCCTTCTAGAAGCAGAATCTTCTATTAGGTCTTCTTACATCCGCTTTATTCTATTTTATTGAAAGGCCTTATTAATATTGACCTTTATTACATCTGAATATATTGTTCTACCTATGTGCGGTTTAGGACCCTAACACCCTCATAGATTCGGATCACTCAAACCCTCTCAACCAGCTTCTACTCCCAATGGTGACAAAGGTCCAAAATAAAAAAGTAAGAAAACTAATAGACATTGCAATTTTTGTAGGCGAGATGGTCATCTAGAGTCTAAGTATATTAAAAATATGGAGATCTTAGAAGTAACAATAAAGAAGCATGGAATCAATCTTTATTCTTCTTCTTCTTCTCATGGACATGCACTTTTTTCTTATGGTTTTTCCTTTAATGCAACATCCACTTCTTGTAATGAGTGGCTTATTGATTATGGAGCATCTTATCATATGGCTAAGGATAAAGCCATTTTTTTTTCTCTTAATGAACGTAACACCAAACAAATATTTCTTGGTGATGATAGATATCTTGGTGTTGTAGGGTCTGGAATAGTTCAGATATGATGGTTATTTTAATGATTTACTATGTGTTCCAAGTCTCTCCTGCAACATTCTATCAGTATATCAATTTGCTCATTCAAGTGAAGGTAAAATAGTAGAGTTTTCACCTCACCAAGTTGTAATCAAGGACTTAAAATATCTTAAGCATGTCCTAGAAACTATAATTTTTTATGATATTTCTAGGTTGTACAAATTAGACAACTTTGGGTTCTTATCATTTCCACCAGTTTCTATTGCTCATAGTGGTGAATTTAGAAAACTTTGGCATTTGCAATTTAGTCATCTAAACTATTGCTCATTGTAGAAACTATGTAATCGAAATATGGTGACTAGTTTTCCTCTTGTTTCTTGCACAGATGTTGTTTGTGTCAGTTGTGTTCTCGGAAAACATCATTGGGACAGTTTTGAAAAATGTGGCTCTTGGCATGACTTGCCCCCCTTGGCAGATTGTTCATAGTGATTTGTGTGGTTCACTTCCTTCTCCTTCTTTCTCTAGGTGAAATTACTTCTTTAACTTTCATTATTATTTCTCCATACACACTTCGGTTTATTTCTTAAAACTTAAGTGTGAATTATTTGTCATGTTCGTGGCCTACAAGGCCCTTGTAGAAAAAAAATATGGACATCAACTACAAAGGTTTAGAATAGATAATGGAGGTGAATATGTTAACAACAAATTTATAACTTACTACATTGCATAAGGAATTCATATGCAACATGTTGTTCCATATACACCACAACAAAATGGTGTTGCTAAGATAAAGAATCACGCACTAAAGGAAATGGCCAATTGTATGATCCAAACTAAGGGATTAAGTCTTCATTTTTTGATAGAAACCATTCATTGTTCCAATTACATAGTAAATCACACTCTCACAAAGGCTTTCAAAAATATAACACTAGAAGAATCATGGAGTAAAATTAAACTAGATGTGAGACACTTCCATGTGTTTGGTCATGCAGCGTGGGCACACATTCCTGATGAAAAAAGGAAAGCATTACAACCTAAAAGTGATAAGTGCATTTTTGTTGGATATTTTCATGGTGTCAAAGGTTAAAAAATTCTTCAACCTTATTCCAATGAAATTATTATTGGGAGAGATGTTAAGTTTGATGAAAATATCTTGGTCTGGGAGCCTAATTCAGTGTTCATGCAATCTTCAACCTGCGAACCATCTTCGGTGTTTGTTCCATATTATCTTCCCATCTTTTCTATTAGTGACATTATTCCAGTATCTTCTTTAGACGATGAGAATGACGATGAAAATTCACCTTTACCTACTTACCTTCCTTCAATTGGTTCTATTGAACATGATCTTTCCCCAACACCATCGCTTCTCAGATGGGTCCATACAACAAGAAAAGTAGCTAGTGATATTGTTAATGATCCTACATATCAGCATCAGACACATTCACAGTTCTAGTGAGCCTCCTCTCCTTTGGCTCAAGTTTCAAAGACTTGTGATCCATAAACATTTGTAGAATCTCTTGGCCATATAGATTGGGACACATCAATGAATGAAGAATAGTGTTCCTTATTGAAAAACAATACTTGAGATGTTATACCTCTTCCAAAAGGAAGAAAACTTGTTAATGTAAATGAGTGTCTAGAACTAAGTATGCAAGAAATGGAAGTGTTGAAAGACATAAATCCCAATTAATTTCCAAAGGAATATCTAAAGTTGAAGGAATTGAATATAATGAAACCTTTTCCCCGTAGCCAAAATGAATTCAATCTTCCTTGTTTTAGCCCTTCCTACCTCACATGAATGGGAGTTCCATCAAATGGATGATAAATATGCCTTCTTGCATGGGGATTTGCAAGAAGAAATTTGCATGGAACAACCTCCTAGTTATGTTCATAATGACTCCATCCTTGTATTCAACCTTAAGAAATCTCTCTATGGTCTTAAGAAAGCTCCTCAGGCTTAGTATGCTAAACTAGATAACTTTCTTCTTGACATTAGCTTTTCTAGATGTCATTATGACCCCAATGTCTATACCAAAAAAGTAGGAATCCATCTCATAATACTTGTTCTTTATGTTGATGACCTTATCCTCACTGGTAGCAACCCTAAAATTTTAAACCATGTGAAATATCACCTTAAGAAAAAGTTTGAAGTTATAGACTTAGGTTATTTGCATTATTTCCTTAGCCTCCAAGTATTGCAAACCAAGGAAGGAATTTCTCTGTCCCAGTCTAATTATGTATGTGACCTTGTTTATTGCTTTCAATATAGATTCCAACTTGTTACCACATGTTCTACACCTAAAGTAGATGCCACTTTGTATAGTCAATTAGTTGTTATCCTTTTGTATTTGACTCATACCCATATTGATATTTCCTTTGCTATTGGTCTTGTTGCCTAGTATATGAAAAAAAACCATGAGAACCATCGAAAAGTACCAAAAAGGATACTTTGGTGTATCCATGGTACAATTTAGTTTGAGATACATTATAGTTCAAGGGGCACTCCTTTGTTGGTCAATTTCACTGATTTTGATTGGACCGACAACCCTAATGATCAGAAATCTACTGCAAGATATGTTTTCAGTCTTGATTTCAAACTTGTCACTTTCACTTGTAAGAAACAATAGGCTCTTAATATTTCTTCAACAAAAGTAGAGTATCGAGCAGTGGTTAATGCAAGTCAAGAAGCTTTATGAATTTGACAGATCCTTTCAGATTTTGTGTTCTACCAGCAACATCTGACCACGCTATGGTAAGATAATCAGAGTGCCATCAAGCTTGCCACGGATCTCATTCAACATCATCACAAAAAACACATTGAGCTACAGATGCACTTCATCGGAAATATCATTTAAGAACATGTTCTCGAAGTTCTCATTTTCCCTACAAATGATCAAGTTACAAACATTTTCACAAAATCTCTTACCGAAGCAAACTTTTCCAAACTTTGAACTATGTTAGGAATTCAGTAAGTTATCATTAAGGGGGGATAGACTCTAATTCCTCCATCCTTCTCCTATTATTCCACCTTTGTAAATACTTCAATATTATCCCTAGTTGTTCTTAAGGGGGGATGTTAGGATATTTAGACACTTAAGCGTTAGATAAGATCAGCTTGGTCTAATGTGTCTTTAGGTAAAAGTGTGTTTCTTTAGTATGCATTTGTAGTTATGTACTCTGACGGTCATGATATATTCTAGACATAAAGTGATATGTTGGGTCATGTTCTCCTCGATACTAATGGTTATATTGATCTATGGTTTAAAACTCGATTGGTCCACGATCTCTATTTAAAGAGAGAGGATGGTCATTTGTTGAAGATCAATTGTGAAAAATTCTTATGTACAATTTTTTCTTTTGCATTCATATGTTTCCTCAAGTGGTTGTGTTGGTTGGAGCCATGGATTGTTTCCCTCATTGAGGGTTGTGACCACATGATACACTGGTACATTGGTATGCTGGCCTCTAAGAATCACTACACTACGTATATGGATGACCCTCTCAGGGTGAGTCAACTACTCTGATTTCTTTACCTACCTTTGCATTGCATTCTCACTCTCTTTCCACTTCTTTCCTTCCAATTTTCTTAAAAAAAAGCATATATCTACTCATCAATTCTTTTACCCTTTCTTTATTTACCAAAATTAATACTTTTAAAATCTTTCTCCTCATCTTTAGTTTATTTTTCATTTTTTTTTCTTTGTTACTTTTTGCTATTCTTTTCTACATCTCTCTCCATTAATTTCACTTTATCTTTTTTGCTATTCTTCTCTACATATCTCTCCATTAATTTCACTTTATCTTTCACATTATTTTGTATAAACTCCTTTTCACGCACAATTGCTTAATCTTAGTATTATCTTTACATACACTGCTTTTCACATACCTTTATATCATCATTTTCATGTAATTCCCAATTTATACACTTTATTTCCTTTTATCTTATTACTTTACTTTAATAATTTAGTTATTATTGATCTTTTTTATTGTACTGGGAAAAAAAATGCGTAGTTTAGAATCCCATACAAAAAATGTATTACAAATAAGTGATGCATGGCAGCGTAGTCCCTGTCAGGTTGAAATGAGAATAAATGCGACCGAGTACAGACACATGGGTAGCAAGTTGAAGTACATGTGGTATCCATGCATAATTTAGTATTCCCGAATTACTTTTATTTGAAATTTATCAAAAATTATTAATGTCTGGTACATCAACAAAGGTTCCTAGTATCTAAGTTGGATAGTACAGGAAAGATTTAAAAGGAGCCTGAACAAAAAAAATTAGTGTACAATAGTAATACATTTAAAAGGTTCTTGGACACAAAAAATTTAGCATACAATAGAATAGTAGTAACGTCTATTACATAGGTTCGTGGACAAAAACACAAAAAAAAATAGCATTCTCAAATTAGTTTTCTTTAAAACAAGGTTTCCTGGACACAAAAGAAATTGAAATTTATCAAATTATAGGTTCCTGGACACCATAAATTATACATACCAAATATGCACTTTTATAAAGTACATATTTACTTTTATACATACCAAATATGTACTTTTATAAAGTATGGGCATGAGATTTTATAGAGCATTCACGGAGCCATCATTCCATACTTAGCCACTTTTTGGATCGCAGGTTCTCGGGCTGGCGGGCTCAAAATTGGGCCTTTGTTGTTCCGTGCCCTACAAATAGCACCTAGAGTTCTGCGATATACAAATTGACAAGCAGACTTGTGAACTATTTGAATTTTAAGGGCCTCGTGTTGATGTAATAGAAAAATTGGACTTGGCCCTTGAAATTACAGTGCAGATGTGGCAAGCAGTATGAAGGACACGTGGTAAGGATGCAAGAAATGACATACTCTCTATATGTGTGAGCAGAAAAAAAGTATTGAACACAATTTTATGACATTTATATAAAAAGATAAAAAAGTGTGTTACATATTCCTGAAAATTTATATATGTGTGTGTGTGTGTCAAATATGATATCTCAAATTTGAATGAGTGATTTATCTCAAATTTAATTTTGAAAATGACGAAGCAGAAAAAGATATGCATAAGAAAAAAAAAAGAATTGAAATAAAATAAACAGAATGTCTTGACATTTAGCATAACTGAAGATAAAAATCTAGGAGCACATAAATATATAAGGAGACAAAAGAATAGTTTTATTTGGAATATATGAAAAAAGAATAGTTTGTTACATATTCCTGGAAATTTAAATGCGTTTGTCATATAGAATGGGATTGGGGCTCCCACGGACCATAAAAGAAATATGTACAAGAAATAGGACTGTGGAAAGAAGAAGTGGGAGACGGTAGAGTGTAATACCTGAAAAGTAGAAATGGGGAGATATCAATCTTTGGCTATAGATTTATATTCAGAAAAGGTGGAATAATTGGATTGATAAACAAAGGACTATCAATATAGACTTACAGGGATGGTACATATAAGTATTTTTGGTATTTTCTTGCTGATGCCTTTTCCTGTTGGTTTTCGTCGCCGACCCACTTGAATAACTGGATTGATAAACAAAGGATTTATAGCGATGTTCCATATAAGTATTTTTGTTATTTGCTTGTTGATGTCTTTTCCTGTTGGATTTCGTCGACAACCCGCTTCAAGTTCGTTTCGACGAATTCTTCAATGTAGCTTCTCAAGGGGGCGACGTTGATGTCATTCCAGATTTTAATGATGAAAATTTCATTTTCTAATTCGCTTAGATCAATAGAAAGATTACACAGAGCCTGATGAATGTCTCCATTCTATACTGAATAGCGAACAAGCCAGTTATCCACGTGTTCTTCATGATATTCAAGAATCCTGTAAAAAAATTCTAAAGACAACGCCTTAAAATGATCAACTTGTTTATCGAAAGCTTGCTTGGTTAACACCAACGAGTTGACGATTAAGCTAGGGTCCTAGAAGTCGTTGGTCCTTCCAGATAAGTCTATTTTGGCGAGCTTTGTGAATAATGTTTCTTTCTTTGATATTGCTTGCTTAAATGATTGGACAATGAGATACGGGTTCTTCACCTTCTATTTTCAGTATGCTTCTAATTGAGTGAGCCATTTTTTGGAGGGGAGATCATGTTGTCTTCTTGTCATGTCTGTTATGTTGTTGACATGAAAGGAAAAAGGGATGACCGTGTGAAAATAGAAATTTTCTGCATTTTTCAAATCCGTCTGTAGAAGTTGGAGTAAGTTATGTTCCCTACTTCCCAGGGAATCCATATTTTGTGATGTTTCCCAGGCCTTAGTAATCAGTTCCATTATTTTGTTGACATTTTTCTCCACATATCCTCTACACGATGCAAGAAAGATGGAGGAGCCTTTAAGCTTTGCTGCAGGGGTGCAGGGAGTCACAGGCATGGCTATTGCCAAAGGACTACCAAGCAATGGCATAGGAAACAAAGCTTCCTCTAATTCCTTGATCCAGTCCTTTAGTCTAGCATTCTCTGCCTCAATGACTCCAATGGAATCATGAAGAGCATCTGCGGTTGCCATGTGAAGTCCATAGATTTTGGACGCCTGCATATTGGCAAGGTCAAGTTCTGAACGATGTTTTCTTTTCTTATTTTTTACATCTCTTTTTTCAATAATTAACTTTTTAGATTCGCTTTCAAAAACAACACTCTGGAATACGAAGGATTCTTATTCATCAAAAATTTCAGTATCAACTATGTCCATTGGGTAGCTATGGTGAATCCCATCTTCTGGTTGATCAAGGTTGCAGAATATGCTATCCAGATCAACGTCAATATCCATGTTTTCACTCTCAATTTCGAGCTCCTCCACCTCCCCTACAATTCTTTTTCCCTTCTTCTGCATGAGAAGCTTGTGAGAACTATCAATTTTAGGATGAACCTCATCCGTTTGAACTTTGGGTTGCTTTGTTACTGTGGCAGGCCGTTGGAGCAATTCTTTGTTACTATGGTGGTTCTGGTCCTCAGGCCCGAAGATGTTCACTATATCTCTACAGAATTGTTGTGGAGTTGCTGCCAGTAGTTTATGAAAACGTTGGTTTTCTCCAGACGTTGGTTGAAATGAACAAATGGAGGGGATAATATAACCCCTCGAAAATGTTGGTTCAATGCGTGCGAATGGAAAATCTCCTCGAGCTCTTTGCTCATTAATGACAATCTCTATGTGTGTTGTATGGTGACCTGTTAGAAGTAAAGCTTAATTATTCAATACTTAGAAGTGCAAAGGTGGCGGTTACGGTGAAGAACATTTAAGGATTGGAGGTTTTGTGAATGAACCAAGCTGACGGCGTGCGAATGACATTCCATGGTATTTGAAATTAACACTGGGAAGGGATAACAAAAGCCTCTGCAAATATTGGTTTAGTGTGCATTAATGGCAGATCTTCTCAAGCCTTGTGCCCATTAATGACAATTTACATGGTGCCTGCACAATGAGTTGTTAGCATTAAATATTTAGAAACGAGACATATATATATAAACATTATTTTTTATTATAGAGAAGTGCGAAGGTGACGGAGACGGGGAAGAGCAAGCAAGGAAGGAATGGCCAAGTCTGAAAAGCAGTCGAATGGGCTTCAAAATAAGTTTACAAGAGATAGTGAGGACAAGTGAGTGTCCAACGGTGAAACTGCATGAGTCGGAATTTTTTACTGCAAAATGCGTAAAACGTAAGAGGGCATGATGGTGCAGTTCAGCGGACGGTTTGTATATTTGCGGAATTGCGGGAAAGTGGCTAAGTATGGAATAGGGAAATGTCGGTCGGGCTCGTTTTCAGAACTAGGGTTTGAATATTTCGTGAACGGGCCAACCTGAGGTCCCGTGGATGACATTCCAATTCTGAGTAGCCTACAGAGTAGTGTGATTTTGTGTAGGCTTTCAGGGAGCATAGCGAAGGGAAGCATGTGCAGTCTTTGGATCGCGGGTTCTCGGGCTGGCAGGCTCAAAATTAGGCCTTTATTGCTCCATGCCTTATAAATAGTACCCAGTCTTCCGCGATATACAAATTGAGAAGCAGACTTGCGGGCTCAACATTACACTTCTATTGTTTTGTGTCCTCCAAACAACACTCAGAGTTCTGCGATATACAAATTGACAAACGAACTACAGGGTTGGTGGGCCGAGGATTGCGATTGTTTACGGATCGGAGTTCTGCGATATAAAAATTTTGATATTGTACAATTTAATTGGTCGGCTGGACATTGCACTTGTATTGGTCTGTGTCCTCCAAATAACACTCGAAGTTCCGCGATATACAAATTGACAGGTGAACTTCCATACTTAGACACTTTTTGGATAGCGGATTCTTGGGCTGGCGTGCTCAAAATTAGGCCTCTATTGTTCTGTGTCCTACAAATAGCAGGCAAAGTTCCACGATATACAAATTGATAGATGGACTCTAGGAGTGGCAGGATGAAAATTGTGATTTTCTACATGTATAACATATAACATATATGTAATATATCTAACATTATCTAAAAACATTATTTTCAAGTACTAAAATATGAATATTAAATATTGATATTGTACAATTTAATTAAAAAAAATTATGAAATGAGTCGCAAGCTTCGAGTCCGGGTCCAATTGTAGATCACCGAAGTTTCAGGCGCAGGACATATACCATTCACACGGGGCATGAGAGTTGGATGGCGTCGACAAAGGAACCCGCGGCCATAAAAATCGTGAACTATGAAAACGAATGGTGGTCGGTTGGACTAGTGACGTAGAGATATAGATGGACATGAAAGCTGTCACTCCGTCATTTGGGAACCCCCGACCATAGACATGGATTACCCAAGTTTTGGATGCAAGATGTACACTCAAAACACGAGGAATGAGAGTTCAATAAGGCGTAGCCGGCAACCCGCTACCATAAAATTGGCTAAGGAAACGAGAGCGCTCGGTCAGACTCATGGTGTATATTTCATAATTCATGTGCAACACCAACTATGTGGTGACCAGAACCGTATGTGTACAAATCATGGAAAGCTAAATATGCACCTTTATAAAGTATGTACGAAATGCCACTTTTTTTATCGCGGGTTCTTGGGTTGGCGGGCTCAAAATTAGGCCTCTATTGTTCTGTGTCCTAAAAATAGCACCCAGAGTTCTGTGATATACAAATTGGAAAATAGACTCCAGGACTGTCGGGTTGAATATTGTGAATGTCTACATGTATAACATAAAACATATATGATATATAGCTAACATTATCTAAAAACATTATTTTCAAGTACTAAATTATTAATATTAAATATTGATATTCAACAATTTAATTAAACAAAGTTATCAAATAAGTCCTAAGCTTGAGTTCAGGTCCAATTGCAGATCACCGAAGTTTCGGGCACAAAATGTATATCGTGCACAAGGGGTATGAGAGTTGGATGGTGCCCACAAAGGAACCTGCACCCATAAAATTTGTGAATTATGAAAACGAATGGCGATCGGTTGGACTCGTGATGTAGAGATATAGATGGACATGAAATTTGGCACTCTGTCGTCTGGGAACCTATGAGCATAGACATGGATTACCCAAGTTTTGGATGCAATATGTACACTTGGAACACGGGGAATAAGAGTTTGATAATGCGTAGCGGGGAACCCGCGGGCATAAAATTGGCTAAGGAAATGAAAGTGCTCGGTCGGACTCCTAGTGCATATTTCATAATTCATGTGTAGCACCAACTGTGTCGTGACCAGACTAGTATGTGTACAAAGCAGGGAAAACTAAATATGCACCTTTATAAAGTATGGGCATGAGATTTTAAAGAGCATGTATGGATATCGCATTCCATACTTGGCCACTTTGTGAATCACGAGTTCTCGGGCTAGCGGGCTAAAAAATAGGCCTCTATTGTTTCGTGTCCTACAAATGGTACCCAGAGTTCCACGATATACAAATTGACAGGCGGACTTGCGGGATGGCTGAGATTTTATAGAGAATGTACACTTTTTGGATCGTGGGTTCTCGGGCTGGCGGGCTCAAAAACGGGCCTCTATTGTTTTTTGCGTTACAAATAGCACCCAGGATTATGTGATATACAAATTTACAAGTGGACTTGTGGGCTGGCTGGCTCAACATTGTACTTCTATTGAGTTCCACGATATATAAATTGACAAATAGACTCTAGCATTGGCGAGCTCCGAGAAAGGAGAAATACATACTAAATATGTACTTTTATAAACTATGGACATGACATTTTATAGAGCATGTACAGGTCCCTTATTCCATACTTAGCCACTTTTTTAGATCGTGGACTTGCGAGTTGGCTGGCTCAACATTGCACTTCTATTGTCCCGTGTCCTCCGAACAATATTTGGAGTTCCGCAATATACAAATCCACAGACGGAATCTATGACTGGCAGACTCAAGATTGAATATGTATTACACATTACATGTAATATGTATGGCAGGTTATCGGGCTGGCGGGCTCTAAATATCCACTTTTTGGATCGCGGGTTCTCGGGTTGGCGGACTCAAAATTGGGCCTATATTGTTCTGTGTGTTGCAAACAGCACCCAGAGTTGCACGATATACAAATTGAGAAGCGGATTTGCGGGATGACTGGCTCAACATTGCACTTCTATTGGTTCGTGTCCTCCAAACAGAACTTGGAGTTCTGCGATATACAAATTGACAGATGGACTCCACGACTGGCGGGCTCAAAATTGAATATGTATTACACATTACATGTAATATGTAATACATATTACATGTAATATGTACAATATGAAACGCGAAAGCGGACGGTTGGGCTAGCTATATAAAAGTAAGTGGAAATCTAAACACGTGTATCCGCCAGTTTTGGACCTAGAAATTTTCCGAGGAACGAGTAATCCATACTAAATATGTACTTTTATAAAGTATGGATATCGGATTTTATAGAGCATGTACGAATACCCCATTCCATACTTAGCCACTTTTTGGATCGCGGGTTCTCGCGCTGGCAGTCTGAAAATTGGGCCTCTATTGTTCTATGTCCTACAAATAGCACCCATAGTTCCACGATATACAAATTGACAGGCAGACTTCGGGTTGGCTCGCTCAACATTGCACTTCTATTGTTTTGTGTCCTCCACGCAGCACTGGGAGTTATGTGATATACAAATTGACATATGGACTCCAAGACTGGTGGGTTCAATATTGTGATTGTCTACATATATGTTATATAGCTAACATTATCTAAAAACATTATTTTAAAGTACTAAATTATTAATAATAAATATTGATATTATACAATTTAATTAAAGAAAATTAGCAAATGAGTCACAAGCTTCGAGTCCAGGTCCAATTGTAGATCACCGAAGTTTCGGGTGCAAGATGTATACCGTGCACATGGGGCATGAGAGTTGGATGGCGCCCACAAAGGACCTTGTGGCCATAAAATTCGCAAACTATGAAAATAAGCGACATTCGGTTGGACTCGTGATGTAGATATATAGATGGACATGAAATTTGCCACTCTGTCATCTGGGAACCCGCGAGCATAGACATGGATTACCAAGTTTTGGATGCAAGATATACACTCAGAACACAGGGAACGAGAATTCTATAATGCATAGTGGAGAACCAGTGGGCATAAAATTGGCTAAGGAAACAAAAGGGCTCGGTCGGACTCGTAGTGCATATTTCATAATTCATGTGCAACACCAACTGTGTGGTGACCAGACCAATATGTGTACAAACCAGGCAAAACTAAATATGTACCTTTATAAAGTATGGACATGAGATTTTATAGAGCATGTACAGATATCACATTCCATACTTGGCCACTTTGTGGATCGCGGGTTCTCGTGCTGGCAGGCTCAAAAAATAGGCCTTTGTTGTTGTGTGTCCTACAAATAGCACCTAGAGTTCCACGATATACAAATTGACAAGTGGACTTGTGGGGTGGATGAGATTTTATAGAGAATATACACTTTTTGGATCGTGGGTTCTCAGGCTAGCGGAAAACGGGCCTCTATTGTTCTGTGCCTTACAAATAACACCCACAATTCCGCGATATACAAATTGACAAGCGAACTTGTGAGTTGGCTGGCTCAACATTGTAATTCTAGTGATTTCCGCGATACACAAATTGACAGATGGACTCCAGGGCTAGAAGGCTCCCAGAAACGAGCAATACATACTAAATATGTACAGATCCCTTATTCCATACTTAGCCACTTTTTTGGATCGCGGACTTGTGGGTTGGCGGGCTGTAAATTGGGCCTCTAATGTTCCATGTCCTGCAAATAGCACCCAGAGTTGTGCGATATACAAATTGACAAGTGGACTTGTGGGTTGACTGGTTCAACATTTCACTTCTATTGGATCACGGACTTGCAGGTTGGTGGGCTCTAAATTGGGCCTCTAATGTTCTGTGTCCTGCAAATAGCACCCAGAGTTGCATGATATACAAATTGACAAGCGGACTTGTGGGCTGGTTGGCTCAACATTGTACTTCTATTGAGTTCCGTGATATACAAATTCATAGACGGACTCCAGGGCTGGTGGGCTCCGAGAAACGAGCAATACATACTAAATATGTACTTTTATAAAGTATGGACATAAAATGTTATAAAGCATGTACAGATCCCTTATTCCATACTTAGCCACTTTTTTGGATCGCAGACTTGCGGGCTCTAAATTGGGCCTCTAATTTTCCATGTGCTACAAACAGCAGCCAGAGTTGTGCGATATACAAATTGACAAGCGAACTTGCAGGCTGGTTGGTTGAACATTGCACTTCTATTGTTCTGTGTCTTCCAAACAGCATTCGGAGTTCCGTGATATACAAATTGATAGAAGGACTCTAGGACTGGCGAACTCAAGATTGAATATGTATTACACACACAAAGACAAGTGAATGTAGAGGAAGATATGGAG
>JASDQU010436185.1:6280-16735 GCA_032191745.1 Picea mariana | reverse complement strand
TGAGGACAACAGTCCTCCCAAGCACCTCTCAACCTCCCTTAAAATATAAACGGCTAGATAAACATTCAACTTTACAAATAAATCAGTTCTTACCAATCTTTCTTTGTTCTCTAAATTTGGTCTTCTGCACACTGTTATGCTGCTCTTCTCTTTCTATGTCTATTCAGTAGGTATGATCTGCATCAACTCGTGCTCTCATTTCGTTCTGTTATTCTTCTCTGCATTTTCTCTTTCTTTCATTCTTCTATGCTTCTACTCTTTCTGTCATTCTCCTCTACTTTTACTCTTTCACTACTCTTATGCTCAATCTCCTTCTGTGCATACTCTCCTCTTCTTTTCTTACAGTTTCATTATTTTTCACATACTAAACAACCAACCAGACACAGTCTGTTTCCTCTTCTTTTATACACACGAACATGATGGTTCAACTTCCCAACTCCTTAGGCAAAATTACAGCAACTGTCTAAGAAAATGAAACGCCAACTTATTGACAATCATGAGTCCATTTCACTAACAGATTTGTAACTGAAAATTTAATCTGTGAGAGAGAACAGTAACCCTCCAATCACATTCAAGTTTTATCCGCATCGTTAGATGACCTTTATTATTATTGCCTTTTTAAATCGGGTTTCGGCATTCCTTATGTTCAATGTTCTTTTCAATTACAAATCCCGATTCACAAAATTTTGTAAAGTGGTCAGATCAATAATCCAGATCATATTTAGATATGACGATTCAGATTAAGTCGGGATTTCACTCATCGCGAAATCGAGATTCCTGATGTTAAAAAAAAATTTGACATCTCCAACTCTCGATCCCTGAAACTCATACAAGGTGTCCATCTGCTAATGTGAGTCAGGTCGACGGTTCAGATGTGATCTTGATTTGACGGCTCAGATTACATCAGGATTTTGCATATCGAGAAATTGGGATTTCTGTTGGATTGTTTCTTTGACATTTCCAACACGCGATCCTTGAAAATCCGATCAACAGTTCAGATGTGATCTTGATTTGACGGCTATGATTTGATCGCGATATCGCATATCGTGAAATTAGGATTCTTGTTGCATTTGTTTCTCTTCCTCTTGATATCGCGATTCGCAAAACTCTGACAGGAGCTATAATCAACGGTCTAGATTCATTCTCGATTCAATGGCTGCGATTGAATCGTGATATCGCATATCGTGATTTTGGAATTCTTGTTGCCTTGTTTTCTATTCCTCTTGATATCACAATCCCCAAAACTCTGATATGGAGTTACATCTATGGTCCAGATCCAAGCTTGATTTAACGGCTGTGATTGAATCGCCATATCACATATCGTGATTTCGGCATTCTTGTTGCCTTGTTTTCTATTTCTCTTGATGTTGCAATCTCCGAAACTCCAATATGGAGTTACATCTATGGTCCAGATCCAAGATTGATTTAATGGTTTTGATTGAATCTCCATATCGCATATCGCAATTTCCACATTGTTGTTGTCAAGTGATTTTTTCACTTCAAAGTCCCGATCCCCGATACTTCATGAAGAAAATCAACTGTCCAGATCACTTCTTAACTTAACGGCTGCGATTAAATCGTGAATTCGCACATCGCGATTTCTCATATTGTGATTATGTCCTCTTTTCCTTGCATTTTAAAGACCATACAGGTTCTCTTCGATCCAACGGTGGTCGGAACCTGTGCTTGGATCTGACGGCTGAGATATGTCTCCCTCTTCAACGATCAGAGATTCTTCTTCAACCTTTTTCTCATTCGCTGCCTTTGATCATTTGCTGGCTTCGATCATTCACTACTTTCGATCATTCACCTCTCTGAACTTATCTTCTGTTTGCCTGTCGATTACAAACTACTTGTTCTCATGTCATCTTCATTGTTTCCATCAATGACAAGCATTCGCTATCTGTTAAATATTTGCCAACACTCTATTCTCTTTCCCCTTGATATTCCTTATATCAAAGTCATATTCACTTAGAAATTCTAACCATATGCTTTGCCTAGCCTTTAGAGTTGGCTGATCAAATAAATATTTTAGAGCATTATGGTGTTTCCTTAGCTCAATCCTTTCTCCCATGAGTCAATATCTCTATTTCCTCAAGGCATGCACTATGACTGCTAACTCCAAATCATGAGTAGAATAGTGTCTTTCATGCTCCTTTAAATTTCTTGATTCATAACATATTAAAAACCCATTTTGAGTGAGTACTCCACCAAGACCTTCTTTACATGCATATGTGCATACAATGAAGTCTTCATTTGAGTCTGTAATCCTTAGTATTGGAGCACTTGTTAATAATTGTTTCAAGTGACGGAAACTCTTTTCACAATCCAATGTCCACCGAAACTTCACACCCTTCTTTTGTAAGGAAGTGATTGGGTGTGCAATCTTTGAGAATACTTCAATAAATCTCCTATAGTATCCTACAAGGCCCATGAATGATCTGACCTCTTTCACATTATTTGGAAATGACCATTCTCTAATGGATTCTATATTCACAGAATCCACTTCTATCCCATCTTCTAAAATGATATGCCCCAAATAATGAATTTTCTTCTGATAAAATGAACACTTGCTCAATTTGGCATACATTTGATGCTCCCTTAATACTTGCAACACCATCCTCAAATTATTGTCATGTTCTTCTTCTGACTTGGAATATACAATATTTTCATCCAAAAATACAATGACAATCTTCTTTAAGTATTCTCGGAAAGCACCATTCATTAAGTACATGAACACAGTTGGTGCATTTGACAACCCAAATGCCACCACTGTGAACTCATAATGACCATACCTTGTCCTGAAGGTGGTCTGGTTGATATCTTCCTCCTCAATCCTTACCTAATGATATCTTGACCTAAGGTCTATCTTTCAAAATATTTTTTCATCCTTCAATTGATCAAAGAGATAATCAGTCCTTGGCAGAGCATGTTTGTTCTTAATAGTCACTTTATTCAACTATATAAAATCAATTCACAATCTTAATGTCACATCTTTCTTATTCAAAAATAAAACTCGGACACCCCAAGGTGACACACTTGGGCATATATACTCGTTCTTCAAAAGTTCTTCATGCTGCATTTGCAACTCCTTCAGCTCTGGTGTACTCATTCTGTAAGGAGTCTTTGACACTATAGCTTCTCCAAGAATTAAATTTATAGAGAAATCAATATCTCTCTTTGGGGGTAGTCCTGGTACCTCCTTGAACATATCTTCAAAATCTTTCCGGACTGCATGATCTTCCAAATTTGGCACCTTATCTTTAGGTGTCTCTTCCATATGAGTTGCAAATAATTGACACCCTTTTCTGTAACATTTCTTTAGATGGAATGCTGAAATTTCTCCAATGGTTACTTCTCTGGGAATTCCCTGCATTTTCCTTAGGCTCCCTTCCTCATCCAAGCAAGTGAATGTCTTGTTATGATGGTCTAGGATAACAAGTTGTTGGTCCAACCAATCCATCCCAATTAGACAGTCATATGAACCTAAAAGAAAGATGTTCAAATCTTCCATGGTGCTTGGTCTATTCATGTTCATAAGACATGACTTAACCATCTCATTAACGTTTCTTTTGGCTTCGGTAGCCAGATGTACCAACCAATATTTTCCATGCTTGCTTCTTGGAAAATGCAAACTTTCCACCATCTTAGGATCCATATAACTATAACTAGCTCCTTAATCAATTAAAATAGAAATGGTTTGGTTGTTGATCATACCTTCCACTTCAATCATATGTGACTGATACTCTTCTTTCTTGTTGACTAGGGCTGCATAGATCCTTGGTACATTTCTGCCCATGTCCTCCACTATTTCATCTTGATGTACATTGTGAACAATTCTCACTTTTTTACCTCTGTGAGGACAATCTCTGAACATATGATCTCATTTACAACCACAACATTGAATAGGTGGTTTCCTTGGCCTTTGACCCCATATATCAATCGCTGTGGGTTCTATAGAAGTTGGTTGTCCCAGAGGATTATTTCTAAATAATGGTGGCTTAGTCCCCTTCTTCCTCTGATCCATCTTGAATTTCTTTTTTTCTTCACAAGATTTTCAAAAAGTTGGCCTTGATTTTTGTTGATCATATAAGCATTTATCTCACCTTATGGTATCTGTAATATACCATATATAAAAAGTATGCAGAACATAAATAAATGCTAGAAATGGCAGAATAATAGTAATATAACCAACATAATCTCCACAATAACACATAAATTATATAAGAACAACAACAGAAATAACACTTTGATTCAGAAAGCAATGCTCATGGGCCTCTTCGAGGGGGAAACCTCTAGTCGAGCAATGCTCTATTACAATAATCTCCAAGATAGGTTTTTCATACCCTCGATCCTTATTTATACTAAATATGTCTATCAATATAAGCATATAGAGGAAGATCCTTCTAGAAGCGGAAGCTTCTATTAGGTCTTCTTACATCTTCCTTATTCTATTTTGTTGAAAGGCCTTCTTAATATTGACCTTGATTACATCTAAATATATTGATCTACCTATGTGTGGGTTAGGACCCTAACATGTCCACAAAACAATCTTGTCCTCAAGGCTTGAGATGTGGAAACTATTGCAGAATTGTAGTTGGTTCCCAAATGGCATCTACTGGAGTTGTATCTTTCCACTAGACTAGCACTTACTTGATGGTTCGCTGACGCAAGCAATGCTCATGCTGGTCCAAAACTGCTTCTGGTTGTAGCCAAATGGATCCTTCTTTAGATAACTCGGGAAGGTTGGTTTGAATTTGGCACCTAGTTCCAATCACCTCCTTTAAGCATGAAACATGAAAAATAGGATGTAGCTTTGACTAACTAGGCAGATATAACTCATAGGTAACTTGTCCCACATGCTTGAGAACTATATAAGGACCATAAAATTTGGGCGCTAGCTTCTGACACTGCTCGGCCTTGAGGGAAGTTTGCTTGTATAGTTTTCGTTGCAGAAACAACTAATCCCCTTCTGCAAATTGATGTTCAGAGCGACCTTGATCTGCTTGTTGCGTCATGCGATTCTATGCCATGACCAAGTTCTCTTTAAGGGTACGAAGAATATCCTCTCGAACTGTAAGTGTTTGGTCAAACACCTGGACCTTCGAGGTACTCAGTAAGTATGAGAGAACTGAAGGGAGATTTTGTCCATATGCCACTTCAAAATGAGTCATGCCTATAGCTGTATGGTAGGAAGTGTTGTACCACCATTCAGTTAGGGGTAACCATTGAGCCCATTGATTTTTCTTTTCAAAGGAAAAACACCTTAGATATGTTTCCAAACACTTGTTGACAACTTATGTTTGACCATCAGTCTGGGGATGATAAGCTGTGCTTAGATGAAATTGGGTTCCCTGTAGCTTAAATAGTTCTTGCCAAAAATTACTTATCAAAGTTGGGTCATGATCAGAAACAATAGAGTGTGACATGCCATGAAGATTGAAGACCTGGTCCATGAAAATTTGAGCCATCGTGGATGCAGTAAATGGGTGTTGAAGAGCACAAAAATGAGCATACTTGGAAAGGTGATCCACAACCACCATTATGACTGATTTATTTCTCAATTTGGGTAAGTCGATAATAAAGTCCATAGAGATATCCTTCCAAATAGCAGATGGAATCAGAAGCAGTTGTAGTGTGCCCAGAGATTTGACTGTTTCTCCCTTGTTGCGTTGACACACCTCACATTCAGTGACAAAACTACGGATGTCTTGTTCCATACCATCCTAGAAGAAATAAAGTTTGACCCTATCATAGGTTTTGGTGAACCCGGAGTGCCCCGCTGTGAGTGTAGCATGAAGCTCAGAAAGTAACGCGGATTTAAGCTTTGATTGTTTACATAAATACAAATGGACTTTGTATCAAAGCTCATCCTAGAGCCAAGAGTACCCTGGGGAAGCTGAAGCATTGGTCTACAATTTCTGGATTAGATGAGAACTTTTGGGATCTTATAGCTATTCTTGGCATACAACTTGGAGCCAATTTGGTACAATGAAGGAAAGAGAAAAAATGGATCCTTCTTCTTCATATTTTCGGGACAGTGCATCCACCACCACATTGTCTTTTCCCTTCTTGTAAATGATCTCATAATCATATCCAAAGAGCTTAGTCACCCATTTTTTTTTCTCCGAGGAGGAAATGCATAATTTCATAAAGTACTTGAGGCTTTGATGTTCTGTCTTAATTTGGAAACATTGCCCCAAGAGATAAGGGCACCATAGATTAACGACATGAAGAATATACAACATTTCCTTTTCATAGATGGGTTTTTCTAGATTCCTTTTAGATAGTTTCCTACTGGTGAAAGCCAAAGGTCGACCCTCTTGCATAAGGAAAACACCGATTCATTTCCCTAAGGCATCACATTCCAACACAAAGGTCTTTGTGAAATCAGGAAGGGCCAAAACTGGAGTGGTTCACATGGTCGTCTTCAAGGTTTGAAAATCTTGAGCAGTGGATGGAGTCCAAGTGAAAGAGTTTTTTTTTAGGAGATTCGTGAGAGGTGTTGCAATCTTGGCATAATTCTTAACAAACTTGTGATAATACCTTGTTAGGCCCATAAATCCACACAAGCTTTTGAGAGTCTTTGGGTGTGGCCAGTCTTTCATAGCTTCAATCTTTTTCGGATCCACCCTGACGCCATCCTTGCCAACCAGATGACCCAAGTATTCTACTTCTGAGGCACCAAAAGCACATTTAGACTGTTTTAGGGAAAGTTTGAGCTAAGAGAGTAGATGGAGAACTCGATCCACATGAGTAAGATGGTTTGTCCAGGTTTTTCTATAGATTAGGATATCATCAAAGAAAACTAATACAAAATGATGGAGAAAAGGATGGAAAGCATGATTCATGAGGCTTTGGAAGGTGGAAGGGGCATTACACATGTAACAACCCTCGTAACTAAGGACAACTACTCTGTCAACCGGTGCAATTTTTTTTTTTGTTTGTGTTTGTTATCCTGTGTGCGCGCGTATGGAAGAAACACCCCCTCGACTCTACGTCGCCACTCGAACCAACATGACGCAAGTAAGACGAACACAATCAAGACATCCTGACATATCATAGTGACAACAAGAAATAAACGCCCCTGGACATAAGGCGTGCGACTAGCAACGGTAAGCAGAAAGGACATTGTAACAACCCTAATTAAATAAATGATTAAAGATTACAAAGAAAAAATTAGTTAAAGAAAATAAGTGTTATTAATTAAGTAATAATCAAACTGAAGATTTCATTTAATGAATTGTGACATAAATTTAAGAGATAAATAAATAAAAAATGAGATAACAGGGATTGCGTATGCTGCAAAGGGTGGCGTATGCAGGGCGAGAAGCCCAGAAATCCCGAGAGGATAAAAATGTTAATGAGGAACGAAGGACGGAGGATGGGGGGTGGTTGAGGAGTGAATGCGTGAGTTCGCAGGGAGGAATAAGGGAAGGGAAGAGGGGGATGTGCGCACCATTCGGTAGGAGGAGGGAATGGATGCGGGTAACTGTTGTTTTGCCATCTGCAGAGAGCCGAGAGATTTACTGTGATATATGTGCTCAGATAGAGACACGAGACTGACTGGTTATAACATATTGATCAGGGAGGCACCGAGTTTCTAGAGGTTTTGGGCACGGGGGCCAGGATATCCGTAGATATCCTGGAGCTAGTTCGATTTCCTAGTTGGCAGGGTGGACATTAGTTTTGGGAAGTTATTTTCTGTGTCTGTGGCAGGACTGGATTGTGTAGCAAGGCAGCGAGGCAGTAGGGCAACATAAATTAGCATCAGAACCAGGTACTTTGTCAAGTTATGTATTTAATTCTTCTGTCATGGTTTTTAGTATTTATTGAGAATTCTATGCTGCTGTAGTTGTTGTCATAAAAATCAATAGTATGCTAGGTAGTTGTTCTTTCAGTTTATTTTCATTAAAATGTTTAGGAAATTTAATGATGTTTAGAATATACGGGCATTACATATGGTATCAGAGCGTCTTAGTTCGAAATCTGGGCCTAAGGCCCAAAACCCGGAGTGTTAACTCCAGCCATGCTTAAACTATAAATAAAACACGTTCAGTTTGATCTGATATGACTGATTCAATAACGAAAAACACACTCAGGATAGTACCCCTACATGACCCGAGCAAATAAGCTCATATATCTCAGGCAACAACTTTAGACAATACTCATTAGCTGGATCATGAATGGATAATACAGTCCTGGTTTGAATATTCAAAGGAACGTTTTTTTTTAAATAGCAGTATTGAACCAGATAGATGAAGGATCACCTCCCATAAAATGGATGTTAAATCTTTTAAGCACGAAAAAAGAGAAGTGATAACTTAATTTACTTGAGCATTGTGTGTCAATAAGTCTACGAGTAGTATTAACATAGGAAAATTGATGAAAATATTGAGGAAAGCTTCTGTCGAAAGCCTAAAGTTGGGAAAATTTAAATGACTGCACTAAATAAAATGCAATAGGACATTGCAGGACCTTGAAAAGGCCTATTTTACCTTGAACTTACCTAAATGAGGAATTGCCGATGTGCAGCCGAATAAAGAAATGGAAATTTAGCAGACTTATATTGCGCAGGAAGTATGTAAAATATTTGCCTGTGTTAACCCCAACAAATCTTAAATAACGTAAAATTTCAAGAACAGTAGAACAATACCAATTTTAACCTGGCCAAAGAGAGTAATTTTCACACCGCATAAAGTTTCGTACAACTGATCATCATCCCCAAAAGAGAACGGATCTGCGTCGTCGGATCTCGGACGAAATTCCGTTAACCGTTAGATTTAGACAAGTTGCGCGAGGTTTAAGCCCTAGCATGCATAGGAGGGGCCATCGGGAAATCTGAGTCATCGGGGTTTTTGTGAAGTTAGAAAATCGAGACCTGGTGGTCCTCGAAATCCTGAGAACGGATCCTAGCCGTTGATTTCTACAGGACACGTGTCAGCGTATGGGAGGCGTCGGGATTTTACCATCGGATATTTGGGGAGTATAGAACCGTTACATATTGAAATCGCGATACGCGATTTCCCGATCGGATCTGGACCGTCCATAGAGCGTGACACGTGGCGGAGGATCCCGAAGAGTCATGGATCGGGAAATTGGGGTTTTCAAAGACAAATAAACCTCGTAGTTGGGAATCATGACCCGCGATATCCCGACGATGACGTAAGCGTTATGGGACCACTAGAGTCGAAAGGATGATAGGTGTCCATCATCCGGGAAGAGTCGGAAAATCCCGATACAATCAAAACCGTCCATCTTTGGGATAGGTGGCAACCATCAAGAACCCATCAAAAAATCGGGAATCGGCGTATCGGGGATTTCGTGGACATGAAACCTTTGCATTACGAAACCACGAAGTCTGAAACCCCGAAACCCCGAAACAGTGAGGGGCGATCAGGAGCGTCCATCAACGAGGACGCTTGGTGAGAGATCTTGGATAGTTCGGAGTTCGGGATATCGGGAGTTTAGGGGTAGTGAAACACTCGCGCAATGAAATCGCGATTTGCAATTTCCTGACACCACCATAACCGTTGATCCGAGGGACGCGTGTCCGAGGATCTGAAAGAGCTCGGGGTTCGACATTTCAGGTTTCCTGCATACAAAGGAATCACGACCGGAGAAGTCGCGAATTCCCGAAACGCGACGGGTTCCACAACCATAGTGTTTAAGTGAGGACAGGTGTTGGAAGTTCCAACCTTGCCGGGAGTTAACGATAGGTGGCATCAGAGATCGGGGATCGGGAAACCTAAGGGCGTGCGTTCGTTGACATCGCAAACGCCGAAACCCCGAATCCCGATGGGGAACCATAAGACCATTGTTACGTGGGTGCAAGGTCACATGGACCTCAGGGTGGCCGAAAGGGATAACATGCAAGGAATAGGCACATCGGGTATCGGGATATCGAGAATTCCGTGGATGCGGAATTCATGCATTATGATATCGCGATGTTCGAAACTCCGATGAAAGGTAGGGCTAGGGTCACATGGGACGTCGGTCATATGAGATAGGTGTCTAGCCCAAAGGGCTAGCACATAAAATGCCATATCGGGAATTTGAGTGAACATGAATTCTCGACATTGGGGAATATGAAACCCCGAAGCTCGATAACTAGATTACTAAAGGAAATTTGGGTGTGGTCCCAGGGGAAAAAACGCGAAGAAATGGGAAGACCTAAGGGTCGGATATTGACCGATGACACCAAGGGAAATTCGCAAAGTCGTTCGGGTCAGTTGATGATGTTAAAAAATAAAAAATAAATAAAAGTAAAATAAAAAGAATCCGGTATACACATATAACAATATATATATATACGCTTATAGCTATAAGTTTATACAGGCGAATAAATTTTGTTCGAAAGGAGAAATTACCATTCATTACCCTAGCGTAAGGAAGGTTTATGCAGAATCATGACTCAATTAGCTCAACATTCTCCATGAAGGTACTAAAACGTGC
>JASDQU010436184.1:64438-74645 GCA_032191745.1 Picea mariana | reverse complement strand
TCCAAGAAAATGAAAGGTTTATCGAATTATGCAAATTCCATTTTTTTTCTTTTAAAACCATATATATTCTTTAAACTGGTAAAGAGTTCTTCATGAAATTGTCAACAAAGCAATTTGACTCGGTTAAAACCATGACCAAAATATATCAAGTTGGCATGAGAGGAAAACAATCGAAAAACCTTTCGACTGTACATAATATACAAGTTATATTACAACCCCAAATATTAGTTGCCAAAACAAATCGAGGTCGAAACCCCAGTGAGAACCCATTGATCATCAAATCTACATCAAATTTAGGTTTACAGAATTCCCTCATGGGTTAAACAACAAACGAGCCATAGTTATATGGGTTGAATCCATTTTCTCATTGTTTGGTTAAAACACTAAACAGGACTTTGAATCTGGGTGTTTATATTATTTACTTTCCCACATTATCGAATGAGAAAACAAGGTTTGGGACTAACAAATAGGCACAGGCCTTAAGGTATGGTTGCAAGAAAATCCAAAATATTTACTTCCCAGAGTGTATGTAAGATAATATACATGGCTCCATAACCTTTTTAAAACAATGGAAAGGATAATATGAAATGGTTTTAAGACTTTGAAAGCGTGGATATGCGGTGAGGATACAACACAATGATCATGAAACCGAATGTTGTTTATCTTTTACGGAGGAAACCCTAAAAAATAACCATACGCCATGAGTGAAACTAAACACACTCACCCACAGAGATTTGCCAACATCAATAACACAACAATACCACCTTTTCTACAAGTTCCATACGGAAAACTACTTCCATTAGAATAGAATGTTGAATCATAATTTCATTTGAAGTACTTAAATTCCAATGGGAACAAACCCAAAACAAAATGTGAGTCACATGGTCAGAATTCCCACAACAAATCCATTGTGAACTTTGGAAAACAAATGTGTTCCGCATGCAAACTCTAAGAGCCAAGAAAATGATTTTATCTGGAGTAGAGAGCAGTCCATGAATGAAGAGGTAAAATAATATACATGTTATAAGAACACTAGCAAATTTGTAGAGAACAATTTCTTTCACCAAATACCGAGCACAATAGAGGCGCTACTAGCCAGAGAAACCACAACAAGCGTGAATGGAATAGTGAAGATGGTGGCTTCAAGGTAGGATAAGAACGACATGCAATAAATGTGCATTACTTCTCCTCTTTCCACATTAAATTCCATCAACCATATCCGACTATGGAACACACTTAGCCTCCAAGACTTGTTCCATTAATAATATCAACCATGGAATCATCCAAAATAACATATCATTTCCATGTTCAAAGTTGAATCGGACTCCCTCATGGATTTTTACAACTATTATATGCCCATTTAACACCAAACATCAAAATAACATGTCACGCATACCCTGCTAGGAGAGAATTTCCAGTCAACCTAATAGTCATTTGCCCATACATGCAAATGTAATATGAGTTTGTATGAGACCATATTTGGAGCAATATATCAAAATCTAGTGTAGAAAAAGTGAACTAATATGTTTAATGAAATAAACATTCCCTCCATTTGGAAATCAAATTGCTTAGCACCCTTAGCATCCATTAATTGCACATGTAAATAGGTTAGGATTTCCACTCTTATCCTCAAGATGTGAATCTTTCTTGTAATGTAATTATGAGTGCAAATAAAATGGGTGCAAACTAACGACTCCACAGGGAAATTTGTTCTCGACATATTTAGAACTCATAATGCTTGGTTCCGCAGATCGATAGAAGTAAGTGATAAAAACTATTCAGAAAATAGTTATGCAACAGGGGGGAAATGATGGTTTAAGGGAAAAGATGAGATGGGATTTCAGGGAACAAATTATGGAAAGTGAGATGTATGAGGGGAATTTGTTCTGTATGCATAACAATCAATAATACTCGTAACTAAAAATACTTTTAAATTTCAAGGAGAATGCTTCTAATATGGTCTTGAATATCATAATGGAGGGAAGAAAGGGATAGCAGAAGAAGGGAAGAAATCAAAGCCGACTATACTACAACAGTGTTGAAAGCAAAAAGATATTCCATTAGTGTTTCAAAAGGAGAATATCATATCAGTTGTGTATTACCTTATTCTTATTGATCAACAATATCTACAAAAATGACATAATTATGGAAAAATTGATCCAGACCTTCATCTCGACAAAAGATCATGCAATCAAAATAGGACAGAAAAAGTGAAAGACAAAACTAAATAAACTAAAAACCCAATTTATTATTTATGTACAAAGGCAGGGAAAAACATTCTTGGAGTTAGGTAGGATGAAATTTTGCATAGAGAAATGCATCATCCATTTTGGATGGATGATTAGTGATTGAAAGACGATGCATAAAGAGTGTTGATCACCCTGCCAACCAACAAATTCATGTGGCAAGGGTAATGGGCCTGTCAAGATCCATAAAAAGTGATTACCATCTTGTAGGACCTGCCAACCAACAAGATGATATTTCGGTTTGATATTGGAAACATGAGCATGATCAATAACATTAGAATGATGGTTATAAGTTTAGATGTTGAGGATGGAGTTAATGATCTCTTTAAGCATTATAAGGTCATCATTTTTTATCTCTTGATCAGGAAAAAAACTACCATGCACCAAGGGAGAAAATAAAGGATTCAAATGCATAGGAATCCCTTTAAATTTATCTTCATCAAAAGAAATCATGCATGCAGGGGAGATATGTATATCGCCATTGAATTCCTCAACCTCTTTGAATTGAAACAATGTGATTGTGAAGGAATTTTGCAATGTAAAATCTTGATTATCCTGATGGGAATTTTCAGAAAATGAGTCAACATATGAATCTATATGGCCCCTTGAATCACCTCTTTAATTTTCTTCAGAATGGTCATGAGAAATATGAGGGATAGTTCTATTCAAATCAAGAGAATCCTCTCTGCTGGATTCATCCATGAAGAGTACTTCATTAGACACAAGTTGATCTTGAGTAGGATATATTTCAAAAAGTTTATCATTAAAAGGGAAGGCATCAAATAAAGCATCGTCAGAAGTAGGATTAGTAGGCATATTAGGATAATAATCCTTACAATCCTCTGTGAATATAAAACTATGAGATGAATGATTGTCCTCCTGCAGACTCATCATGAAGAGAGAGGGATTTGTGTGATATTCATTTTTAGCCTTTAAGAACAATCCACGGGTTAATTGTTCAAGAGGATCATAGAAAAAGTTACATCGAGGAGGATCAAGGATGCTTTCAGGTAGAAATTCAAAGTGATGAAAAATAGGCGGAAGAGGAAAGTCGATAAGAAACTTTATAAAAATTGATTCTCCCATGAAACATTGACTTACTATACATCTAGACCAGTCTCCTTCTTTACCATGAAGGGAAAGTGGAAAAAGATCTATAGAAGTATGTATATCATAAACCCTAATAGATTGACAAAAGCTAAGAAAATCATCAATATGGTTTTGAGAAGATTCCCATGAGTTACCCTCGAAAAGAGAACAACTAACCATTAACAATGAGCTCAAATTAGATTTATACATGAACATGCAAGATAGGATTCGATAAATTCATGATAAAAAGAAGATAAAAAAGAATCGTATAAACAGAAAAGCATATAAACAGTAAATACAA
This sequence comes from Picea mariana, assembly GCA_032191745.1. Classification (NCBI taxonomy): domain Eukaryota; kingdom Viridiplantae; phylum Streptophyta; class Pinopsida; order Pinales; family Pinaceae; genus Picea; species Picea mariana. The sequence continues at coordinate 71,009 of JASDQU010436184.1, read as the reverse complement.
AAATACAAAGTATTAAAATACAAGAAACTGAGGAAATATGGATAATGAGTTTTTTTTTTTAATTCCCCAGTATTGTCACCAAATAAATGTTGAGGAAAAGGTGTGAAGAACCTTACTCAAACATTTTCAGATCTTGCTAGGCTAAGGTAATATAGTTGGGAATATTACCAGAAGTTTATAGCCTTTAATTCAAAACAATATCTTAATCCATAAGTAATATGTACTAGGGACTAAGGCTGATTTTATATATTATATTTAATTGTGCAAAGAAAGAAAGAAAAAATATACATAAGAGTGTACATGGATAAGGGACAAGAATAAAAGTAAAATTTGAACAATATCATTAAGATATGCATGTGAAACTGAAATCAGAAATATGATTTTTATATTAACTTCATTATGAGAGACAAAGCAGAACTCTCTTTAAAAACCCCTGCGACGGTGGGACCAAAGTCAAATTTAGAAGTCTCTAATGGGCACCATACAAAAAGACTCTAACAATAAAAGAAAACTAAAACTAAAGATCAAGATCATCTTACCATAAAAATGTTGTCACTTGACTCTGCAAAATATTCTTTATCAGTCATGAAATCTAATCCATAAACAAACAAGAACACACAGACTGCCAAAGAAAGATCATACACCTTTAGAAACAAATTGTTGAAAGATATGATTCAGTTTTGAATCTCGTTGCCGTCAATAAGACCATGTTGTCATCAAGATGGTTTAGCTTTCTAGTAAACTCTGAATGAATGAAGAAAATAATTATCTCACAACTGTAGAGCAGACCTTATATCAGAAGTTCCCCTTCTGTTCTCTCTTCCCCTTTGTCTCTTATTTTGATTGAGATTTTATTCTTTCCCAATAACTTATGGTAGTTCAACTCCCTTTATTTTTTTAAACTTAATTAGCTTAACTAATTAGTTGAGACAAATAAATAATAATATATAAATAAGGGTCTATTTAAATAATAACTAAGTAGGCAGAACCCCTTGTCACTCTAATTTTTATTTCTTTAATGATCATCGGAATATGAAATATAACACCCCAAAAATTAACTCAAATATTCGCCTTGTAACTCCCATCCTCATATTAATAGTCAAATATTTTAGTATCAAAATAAAACATGACTATAGCCAAAAATAGATCATATCTTTGATGTCCAAAACATTATGTCTGAATGTGTCTTTGTTGTCCAAAACATTTTTTCATCATACCAATAAAAATTGTCCTCAAAAGAAAATAACATTAAAAAGCATTAAAACCCATATTTGTTGTGAGAGGCATTTTGCCTCTTTTCACTGATGCTTTATTTTGATCCTTTTTCTAATTTGTCATGTGCAACAACCTTCAATTGATTGGAACCTTGTGGGTCAATTCCATTGATGACATTGGAAAGACTATCTTTGAGGTGGAGATGAGAGGACACTCATTCAGAGGAGTCTTTAGAAGACTTGGAGGGATTAGCCACCCCTTTTCCTTTATCTAATTCTGCCACAGGGATGGTAGTTTTTAATCTCTAGCTTGCATGAGAGGACTGTACTGGTGAGACAACACGATCAACTTGGGAATTTGGGTTGAATGGCAATGGAGGAGGTGGCAATGGCAATGATATTGTAGGCCGACCATTATGATGTGTAGTAGACTGATGGACGATCTCTTTCCAGCCGTCATTGGCAGGTGGTTATGGCTGCATAGAAACATGAAGGGGGACACAGATACCAGATAAATTTTGGTGTGGCTGGAAAGGAGGCCTCTTAGGTCTAGGTTGCAGAATTCCTTGGCCAACTAGATTAAAAAACCCAGCTTGGAAAAGTTGATTTAGTTCTTGCGGATTAACGTCAAAATGTATTGAAAATCATGGCCTTCTATGGCCCCTTTGAAAATTGTTTTCTCTACCTTTGTTTGCACCTCTGCCATTGTTTTCCCTGCTAAAGAAACTCATCTTGAAGCAATAATCCAATCAGAATATGAAAAAAATTAACAATCCATTCACTAATACTCTACCTAAATAAAATCAAGATGTTGGCTCTATCATTCACAACAAAAGCATATGCAATCCATCCATTGACACAAACCACCAAATATTGAATTCAATAATCAATTGAAATTGAACAGGGAATGATAGGGTCATTGGGAATATGAGGGGCTTTATAATGAATGAAAAATGGTAGCATGGATGGGAACCAACAAATGAATATTGTTCAAGGAAAATGCAGAGTCCTTTTCTTCCAAAAACAATATCTCCATGTCACAATTTCCAACTCAGAATCATTATCCAATCCTCTTTAATATTTTTACTTTAAAAATGATATTCAATATAATAGAACAGGGGATGGATAGAATGTTATTTTGAAAGTGGTGGACGTATAATGATCGAAAAATGAGACAATGAACGAGAATAATAACGATTACTAGTTTGTTACAAGAATCATTCATTAACTTTAAAATCAACATTTTGATTATCCAACAACAAACATTTAAATATCCACAAAATTATTTGAACATCCATTGTTTACCATGCACATTTATTTCCAAAATTCCCACCAAATCATGTTTGTGCCATAACATTTTTTTTAAGATTCAATATCCACGATATGGTGATATTTTCTTAAAGCTATCTAATACCAATCTCTAAGAAAATGACAGGGTTATAGAATTATGAAAATTCCATTTTTTTTCTTTTAAAACCATATATATTCTTTAAACTGGTAAAGTGTTCTTCATGCAATTGTCAACAAAATGATTTGACTTAGTTAAAACCATGACTAGAATATCTCAAGTCGACATGAGAGGAAAACAATCGAAAAACCTTTCAACTGTACATCACATACAATTTATATTACAACCCCAAATATCAATTTCCAAAACAAATCGAGATCGAAACCCCAGCATGAACCTACTGAGCATCAAATCCACATCAAATTCAAGTTGACAGAATTCTCTCATGGGTTAAACAACAAGCAGGCCACAGTTTTGTGGGTAGAATCCATTTTCTCACTGTTTGGTTAAAACACTAAACAATACTTTGAATCTGGGTCTATATTATTTACTTTCCCACATTATCGGACGAGAAAACAAGGCTTAGGAGTGACAAATAGGCACAGGCCTCAAGGTATGGCTGGAAGAAAAGCCAAAATATTTACATCCCAGAGTGACTGTAAGATAATACACAAGGCTCCATCACCTTTTAAAATAGTTGTTGACGATTGAAAACGTCAACGAGGTTTCGCCCGCAAAGTATTGTTAAAGCCTATTATTATAAAAACTAAATAATACTAGTAGGTGGGGCCCCGTTGAACTATTGAGAAGCAGGTCTGTTCATTTTTTATGTTTAGATGATGTGCGACACATGGTTGATGAAGATCTTGTTGTTATTGGTTATGAATTGAGCTTATGAAAGGTTGATTCCTTATGTTACTACAGCCTATTCTATTCGTTAATTTCATCTTTGTCTGTTCTTATCGCACCTGCATAACAAACATGTTAGTGAAATTACATGCAGGGCGGTTTTGAGAGAAGAAAAATACTAGAACGAATGCAAGGGAAGGGGACCTAGTTCTGCAATATCACATGTGAATAACTTAAAAGAAAAGAGAAACAATGGCAAGGGGAAGATTTGAAAGTTATCCTAATTATACTAAATGCATGAGAACACATGATGATTATTGTCAAGCCCTAGCTAGCAAGTAAATGGTTGTGAAATTATGATTGAATTACATGTTTAATATGCATATGGTTGAAATGTTGGTGGCACATTTGGAAAGGTGATAATGCTAATGGTTATGTGTTTTTGTTTGGGTTATATGATGCGAAATGGCATATGTTGATCGCACTGTGGGCTTTTAATGTGGTGATAGTTTCGATACATGTTTGATTAATCGTGTTAATGGTGAATTTTTGGCATGTATTGTTGAGTTAATTAGAGGTGGGTGGAGGCGACGTGCATTTACTGCATGTCGCCTTTACCCTTCTCGTTGGCCTCCACCCTAGTCGGGCTATTGTTCGATCTTGCTGCTATGTTTATGCTTTGGAATTTTAGCAAGGTGGAACCGCTCAGCCACCTCTCGTTTTAAGGATTTCGATTAACAGGTATGTCCTTTTTTTTGGCCATTCTTAACTTCTCTCTGGTTATGAAATGATTACTGTCTCTGGTGAATGGGTTTGTGTTTTTCCTAAGTGTTGCAACTGTGTGAAATTTTGGTGTTTGAATGGAAAATGGATGGTTATTCCTGTAATGTTTTCAAGTTCGAAGAGTTTATCAGTTTTCCCGTTGATAGCTCTTTGTTACTACTATTTGTTCAGTTGGAGGGTTTTTGTTTAAGTATTGGGTGGATAGCTATTTTTCACGCACTGTCACTTATCCAGTCTTTGGCTTTCTTAGTTTTAATGGTCGAAGTTTTCTGTTTCACTATGTTGTGTTTCACTTCGGCATTGGTTGTTTCCACCGCTAAGGGTCACAAAGTGAGTGTTATGTTCCTAACTCGGCCTATCTCCACCTCAGTACTGTGGTATTTGGATGAAGAACATAAGGGTTATACCCTACGTGCATTAATTAAATTGTCTAGCCAAATAAGAGCCTCGCCCTTCTTTGTGCCCCCCAGCCATGGATTGTTACCTGTCCACAAATGACTCATGTCTCTCTCTATGTGCACACCCTTGGCCTCAAAAGTTCCACCATTATGAGGAGTTGGATCCATTCCCTGGTGTCGGCTACAGAGTAGACCCTTAACCTTCCAGTCTCGAATTTTGTAGAGGAGATTATAGTGTCTGTCAAGTTTCTACAGTTTATCGTGGGTCGAATGTATGGTCGAGTACTAGTGAATACAAATTCACCCAGATTGGTCGTATGGAAGTCTTGTTGTTTTATAATTTAGTTATTGCACTTGTGATGATAATAATAAACCCTTCATTGATAATTTCACCTTCAAAGATACAATCACCCTCCTTATGTTAATACCTCAGTATTGTTACTGGAAAGGGGCCCTGCCCCGATTCAATTGGATGTGTGGGTATGCATAGCTACCACAACTTGTTCGGTTGATTGATTTTCTAAAATAGTGGAAAATTGTTTGGTAGATACATGATCATTGGTTTTTTCACTAGTGATTATTTCAATGTTTAACTATCATCGGTGAAAATGCTTAACGTTGCTCATGTCGCATTGGGTGGTTGAAAATAGATAATGGTTATGGTAACTAAGGTTTTCTTTGGGGTCGAATGACTACTAAACTGGATGACTGTAGAAAGGATATCCATTGCAGCCTTTTGTTGTTATTTGAATAGCCCTGAGTGCGAACAACATGGTCAATCACAGTGTGATTAAATTGATATCTCGGCGGGATATGTTGAGTTATTATCGTGACTATGTGTTTGATTGTGTTAAGTGGAAATGTTGCACCATGGAGTTTTGTTAGCTGTGCACTCTGTGTAATATGGACAACTTGGTTTTCACACTCAGAGGCACCCACAAAATTTTTAAACTTCTTTATTTATTGAAATCAATCACTTGTTAAAACATGTATGTTGTTGATGGCAGTCGTGTTGGATAGGTGGCCCATATTTTAAGTCACATTGAATTGTTTTTMTTTTACAGTGGCAGAACTACATTGCCTGGGCAAATTACCCTGTGCATAACTTGTGTCTAAATGATGGTTGTTGGTTGTATTATTAATTGTCATTTTAGGCGTGGCAATTTGGTCTTGATTATTTTGGTTACTGCATATATATGTTAACGAATATCATTGCATTTTGATGGGMTCTATTGCAGTAATAKTGACTTCATTATTGTTTTGAAAACATGACTTTGAGTATAGTTGTGGATTGAAGAAATGTATGGGCAATGGTTGATCTTGATAGTTACAGATTGGAATTGGGTATTGTTCGTAAATTGTTATAAAATGCAGAATGTGTAAATGAAGGGAACAAAACCTCTTACAAATTATGTGGGACACTTATTGTTTTTTKATGGAGCTGTGTTGGATATTTGATTATTGGACAATGAACTAGTTAAGTACACAATAATTGTTRTTCGGTCACGATGATTGTTGGTTGGTGCATCTATTCTTACTGTAGAATGTTTTATGGATCACTTGATTAATTTCATGAACAATAATCGTTATCCTCCCCTCCCATTATCCCATTTTCCGCTAATTACAAATACTATCACCTTCCCATTTCATTTTTTCACCCTCTGTTATGAGATTGATTACAGTCAAGGGAATTTTTGCGTTAAATTGGATGAAAGGGCCAGTGTATTGGGTGGATTACAGTGAGGTTTTATTGGTTTTCCTTACAGTTGATTGTTGTTGTCATCGAGAAGTGACCATTTCTTCTTCCATTTCATTATATCATGTTTTCATTCAATACAAACCCCTCACATATCGCAAGACCCTATTTCACCCCCATGCTCATTGATTAACAGTAAAACAATTTGTATGGATTGGATTGCATGAGCCTGATACATTCTGAGCCAAATCTATTTCATATTTTTAAGAGTTCTCATGCATGGTTATTTAAAAGACTATTTTCTAATTGATTACGCATGCAGGATGATTTTCTTCAGTTGAGG
>JASDQU010436184.1:27500-44772 GCA_032191745.1 Picea mariana | reverse complement strand
CATCGTTTCTCCTAAACTTACCCCTTCTCCTACACTCTTGACTGCTTTCGATGGACGCTCATTTTGGCCACATGGTCTGATTCCTTCATGTCCGGTCATGATAAGGGGAAAGTTTGTTTGAGTAGAGGTTGAAGTAGTCGAAACACTGCTCAACTATAATCTCTTGTAAGGAATAAGTTGGACCTACGCCATGATAGTTTTCGTCTCGATAGTTTTTCAGATTATAATCTTTCCCCATGAGGGAGGAATCATCACTATCATTCAGGTGACATCCAACCTTTTTGACGCAGTAGCTAATCTGGGGTCTACTCTCCCTTGGATTGAACACTTTCAGGTGGACATTGAGAGCATCGATTGTGGGATGTACCCTTTGCTAATGGGATCTTTTGATTTCCTTGCATCGATTTTGTATGTTCATGATACTTTGGTTAATAGGGTCACTTCATTTATAATGACGTATATATAGGACCCATGGACCCTTCCCTCACCATCTAGTGTGGTTGAAGGTCGAGTTCATGTCGGAATGGCCGAACCTTTGCCTATATTTGAGATGGCTTATCGATCCATTTAGTAGGCCATAGCAGACCCAGATCAGACTCGAACAGTCACTAAGGAGGATGATCTCTTTCATGAGCCTATCTTGGCTCAAAACTATTCGAACTCTCAAGACTGTTTAAATACCATATTGCATTCAGACAAAGCAATTATCGAGACGATGGTAGGAGCTGAAATTCCCTTGGAGGATTTGCATCATGGATCATTTTTCCTCCCTAAACTTAGTCGAGTTTAAAATGGAAAGTTAAATTCAATCGTTGTTGGAAGTATTGGTGGAGTAGTCAATCCCTTAGCTAGACATGGTGTTTACGCCAAAGGAAACATGGATAGCATATCGTAAACGATCCCAGTCAACATTTCTAAGAATCCTGAAATTGTCAAAAACATATTTATCAGAGCAGAATGCTCACAGGACAAGATCGCTCAATATACGACACTCTTTAAGGAATTTTGATATGTGTTTGCATGGTCTTAAGAGGAAATGCCTAGAATTGATCCTCGAATAGTTCAACATGAGATTCGAACCTATGAGAATGTAAAATCGGTTCGACAGAAGTTGAGGCCTGTGAACCCAAGAAAGGCAACAACAATAAAGGCGGAAGTTGAAATGTTGCTCAATGCAGGATTTATCTACCCAGTTCCTTTGATGAAATGGGTCTCCAACCCTATTCCCGTGGATAAGAAGCAGGGTACGATCTGTGTTTGCATGGATTTTAGGGACTTGAATAAGGCATGTCCTAAAGACAACTTTTCATTGATTAGATCTTGGATGAGTGTGCGGGGAGTGAGATCTTATCGTTTATGGATGGTTTTTCCAACTAAAACCAAATTGAAATTCGTCCGGAAGACCAACACAAGACGACCTTTATATGTCTTTGGGGTACATTTTCTTACAGGAAAATGTCGTTTGGTATTAAAAATGTTGGTGCAACATTCCAGCGGGCCATGATGTTTTCTTTTCATGACTTGAAGCACATAGTGGAGGCATACTTAGACGATATCATAGCTCACTCGTACAAGAGGGACCAACATCTCTTACACCTCCACTTAGTTTTCGAACGGTGTCATTTTTATAGGATCCGATTGAATCCACACAAGTGTATTTTTTTGTGACCTTTGGTCATATTTTTTGATTCATCGTTTCAATAAAAAGGATCATGGTTGACCCTTTGAAGGTTAAGCCAATAACTCATTTGCCTCCCTGCGTACAGTCAGACAACTTCAGAGCCTACAAGGAAAGGGAAATTTCCTCGGGCATTTTGTTCTGAACTATGCTAACATAACAAAGGGCTTTATGCACCTTTTGAAGAAAGGTGTCCCATTATGTTGGGACAAATATGCACAACGTTCTTTTGATGCTTCAGAGAAAGCATTGGTTTCAACTCCTTTGTTGAGTCCCCCTAATTAAAATAGAGACTACTTGTTGTATTTGAATGCAACTGAGTATTTGATTGGCATGGTTCTAGTTCAGGAGGATGATGAGATCCAAGAGAATGTCATCTATTACTTGAGTCGTGCTCTTATGGGTCATGAACTTAGAGATTCGCATGTAGAGAAACTGGCACTAACATCTTTTCATCTTGTCAAGTGGCTCTAACATTACATTCTATTATTAAATACAACCATCATCGTCATGGTCAATCCAGTTCAATATGTTTTGACTAGGATAATTATTAGTGGGAAGTAAAACAAGTGGATTTTTGTGCTTCAAGAATTCGATTTGGACTTTGTGTCTACAAAATCTAAGAATTATTTAGTCTTCGTTGATTTGATGTCAAAGTTTCCATTAGATAACGAGGAAGGTGATACGACAGACTCATTTCCGGATGAGCACATTTTCCTCATCTCTTCGTCCGATCCGTGGTATGGGGATATCCTTATATATCTCCAAAATCTGAAGTTCCCTCCAAACTGCTCAAGAGATGAGCAACGACGGATCCAACATATGGAAAAAAGATACCTCATTATCATTGACACTTTGTATTGGAAAGGGATGGACTCAATCCTTCGGTGTTGCTTAAATCTTGAAGAATCGGAGGTTGTTTTAAACAAATTCCATAGTGGAGCATGTGGTGGTCACTTTTATGGGTTGGAAACAACCCAAAAAAATTGTGCATGGAATACTTTTTGCCTACGATCTTTAAAGATTGTGTTGAAGTGGTCAAGAAGTGTCATCCATGCCAAATTTTCACTAATAAAATGCATGCACATCCTGCTACTATGTTTCATGTCCTCATTGTTGGCTCCTTCATCAAGTGGGGGGTTGATTTTATGACATGCCACCCAACTTCGGCTAGGGCGCATCATTACATCATTGTAGTTGTTGACTACTTTACTAAGTGGGTCGAGGCTATGCCAACTTTTACTAATGATGGGGAGACAACAACACTATTTATATTCAATCAGGTCATAGCTAGGTTCGGGGTTCTGAGAGAGATTGTCACTAACCACGATAGTCACTTCCAGAACCACATGATGTCGGAGTTAGTATCAAAACTGGGGTTTAGGTAGGAACACTCGGCTCCTTACTATCCCCAGAATAACGGTCAAGTTGAAGCCATCAACAAGTCATTAAAAACAATACTAAGAAGAACGATTAATTCAACTCGAATGAACTGGCACTGGATGCTTTACCCGACCTTGTGGGCTTACCGAACCTCAGTTAAAACTTCCACTGGTTTCTCACCATTCCAACTTGTTCATGAAGTGGAAACAGTTTTTCCAATTGAATGTGAAGTTCCCTCACTCAAGATAGCAGTCGAGCTCCTTCCAGATACGACTCAGCTCGAAGAATGCCTAGTTTATCTTGAACATCTCGATGAGCAACGTTGAGATGCAGCTGTAGTGAACAAAGTGCATAAGAAAAAATTCAAGTCCTGATACAATAAGTTCGCCCATCCCAGGGTGTTCTCCGAGGGAGATCTTGTGTTGGTCTACGACCAGGACAAGGATTCCTTGGGGGTAATAAATTTCAAGCCCATGTGGTTCAGTCCTTACATCGTGCGATGGGTTTTAGAGAAAGGTTCCTACGAGCTCGCAGATTTTGAATGAAATGTGTTGTCAGAGCCCAAAAATGGGCTCTACTTGAAGAAGTAATATGCTTAGGGCCGATGGCTTGAGCATTAGCACTCTTGTATTTTATTTTTTATATTGTACGTAGCTTTGTTTATGTTTTTGGTCATTTTGTTGTGTTAGTAATTGATGTGATTTTGTTGTGTTGCAGATGCCCGAGGAATTGTTGATTTACTTTGTATTCACTGATGGCACTAGTCACCATAGTCGACACTTAGCATCCGTTGCTTGGGTGATTTATTCTCATTCTAGGCATTTAGTATCCGTTGGAGGTGTGTATCTCGGGGAAACTACCAAAAATTTTGTTGAATATAATGTTGTTATTGAGATTTTGCGAGATGCATTGTCGTATGGTATTTATCACCTTCAAGTATTCATGAATTCACAATTGGTAGTTTTACAGTTAAAAAGTGTATATCGAGTTTGAGATCGATTTCTATTACGATTTTTCCTTAGGGTACATCTTCTGGAACATTCTTTTGAGTTCATTACTTATGAGCATGTTCCTAGGACAGCTAATGAGTTGGTTGATGCTTATGCTAATTATGTGTTATATTGGAATGTGTATCATCAGTAAAGTAAACCACACACATACACATGTAAATATATACTTTTGCAAAGTAAAACACAAAATATATATAATGCACAAAAAATTATATATATATATATATATCAAAATGAGATCCATCAAAGTACAAAGTATGGGGCCTCCTAGCCCTCGAAATTCATATAATGGTATACAAGTACAAAATTATTCTATGAGCACATAATATGTCTAGGCCTGAGGCCAGTCCACCTTATCATTAAAAAACTACGGTGTTTGCTAAACGCGGGAATAATTGGACCCATGGCTTGGGTACTCCTACGACATGTCGTTGCATATTGATGGGGAGTTCGTCAATAGTATCCATAGGAACATTACACATGAGGGCCTCAAAGTTCCATCCCACACTACACAAAGTACTTGCTACGTCTTCGCTCGGTCCTGCCTCCTCTCTACCTTGCCGACTATGTCGCGAGACATTTTTTGGTCTCACAGGTACTCTGTCTACATAGAAGAAATGTACTTGTCAGTATTTTGGATCTCACAAAAAGATATAAATTTTTTTATTCAAAAAATATATATTAAATAGTACAAAAAATGAAAGGTTATCTATGTCTTGTAGCTCATCTTCAGCAGGGATGATGACATCCAGATCGTTGGTGAAGTAGATACCCGCATATGGGTAGTACTCGATGAAGGGAGTTTGTCGCTCCCACCAACCAAAGAAGTCATCATCAAAGGGGTTGGACATTTTCCCACCTCCTAAATGAGATATGAGCTTGGTCCAATGAACCATGGCTGGACATGGTCATAAGTGTCCTCATATATGTATTTGTGGGCTCATCATGGGCACCTGCTCAAAAAAGAAAGTACACAGGACACTTTCGAAGAAGAAGTTATTTTCCTTCCTAAGCTTGCAGTCTGTTAACTGTGCTTTCATATTGTTTAGCATAGTGGTACTCCAATCATACATAGTAGGGCGTAGGCATTCAACCCCATAATGCATTTGTGCCTGTGATGCCAAGTTTAAAGAGTTGGATCCCACGATCTGAACCAAGGTGTATAGAATGACTCAGAGGCTCAAGTTGGTTATTGTTTTTATTGGCACTTGCAATCCACTCTTCTTGGTGTCGAAAATACAATACTCGTTGATAAAATCATTTATACTCTGACCTCCTCCCCGAGATTGGAAGTTTGGAACTTCTTCTCTCCTCGATAAGTTGGTTATTGTTTTTATTGGCACTTGCAATCCACTCTTCTCGGTGTCGAAAATACAATACTCGTTGATAAAATTATTTATACTCCAGCCTCCTCCCCGAGATTGGAAGTTTGGCACTTCTTCTCTCCTCGATAAGTTGGTAATGAAGTAAATGTATTCGACTGTAATGGTCAAAGACTGTCCGATGAGCATGAATTCCTTGGAAACTATGTTCGAGTAGTCAATTAGGAGATTTAGTAATATCCTTTGTGCTCTCATGCTGCTAGCTTGGAAAAAATTGTACACTCTGCAAGAATGCAGAGCTTGCTTGGCTTCATTGTTATCAGACACCACTTGATCCACCTCCTCATGTTCATGTTCTCTCTACACAATGGACATCCTGTCATTTTCCAAAAAGTTTTTGAGATAGTTTTTTTTATTTTTCAATTTCTTTTGTGCGCATATGTGCCTTTTCTTTAGAACAGTCGTGGATATCCAAGACTAGTGTTTCCACCAGTTGTGGACATCCACAGTTTTCCTTAAGGCATCCCGCATATGCACAGGTTGAAGTTTTTAAAAGTGAATTTAAGCTTGATTTTTGGAAAAAATTGACAAAATGAAGAATTGAAATGCAAGACAAAGATGGAATACTTAGTTGTTGTGGGTGGCAAGTGGTGGAGTTGCTCCAAGATCCGCATTTTCATGGTTTTTCTCTCCAAGGGTTTTGGTTACTTTGATAATTATTTGGGTGAAATGGTAAAAATAAAATGGTAATTGGGTAATTATACCAAATTTTATTAAAATTTTGAAAACCCACTTTCTAAAGTTTCTTGATTTTCTCCAAATTTTCGACTAATGATCAAATTTTGTAGCATTATCGTCATGGTTGCAGGTCTTAAGACTTTTTCTCTGGTACCTTTATCATCTATTGGACAATTATTGTACAAGAATTTGGGCAGGAAATGTGTTTATAACTAGAATTTAGGTTAGGGTTCTATTCACTCAAATTGTTGCATTCTCAGTTACGATTGTCTTGTAAACCTAGGGTCAACACAATCAACGAACGGTGAAACCTTTCTCTCTGCTTAAAACATTGTTCGATTGATGGTAGAGCCTACCTTCCATGGGCGCTCTAGTATAGAATCATTTTTCATTCTGGTGCTCATGTTGCAAGTCTGTGTCTAGCCTCGGGGGTCTTGTTTAGTCTCGCCATGAGTCTGTGTTTGAACTTCATACTTCTTACTCGTTCTCGTTTTGGCCTTTTCCTATGGGACCCCTATATTACATGATGCTCCTTAACAACATTATGGAGCCCATAGTTAAGATCTTTTTAGACTCCTTAAAATTGAAAAGATTGTCGATTGACGTTGTTCCTTGTACACTCGTTGAATGGATCTGAAGGAACGTCTGTCCAGCACATGTTTACTCTTTTTTCATACTAGAAAAGACTACTTAAGAAAAAGGAATACTCTAGTCTACGGGATAGAAGAGTTCTCTGAAGTTTTGTTTTATACTTTTTCGGGCTTAGTGGACTAAATTTACGAAAAAGGACAAGGGAGTCCATAGTTAAGCTTTTTCTCAGACTCCTTAAAATTAAAAAGATAATCGAGTGATCTTGTCTCTGTCACACTCGTTAAAAAGGTTTTGAAGAGGCATCCTTTCGGTATAATTTTAACCCTTTTCTGGATTGATTGGACTATAGAAAAAAAAAATACTCTGGCCCTACTGTGACCAGAAGAGTTTTCCTTGGTATGATTTTATTCTTTTTCAGGCCCTGTAGACTAAATTTACGAAAAAGACCATTATGGGAGTTTTACTTCCCAAAGTTCAAACATGTATGAATCTGCATATTGACTGCTTGTGCTTTTAGGCCTACTGTTGTCTTCAGCATGTTGTTGTTGAACCAATTTCCTATGCATTCCTATCAGTTCTCAGCCTTGCAATTTATGCCTTTGTGACTCGACACCTTATCCCTGGAGGAGACATTTCCCCAAGTGTCCTTATCCTGCACATGCTTTCCTTGCATTGAGCATAGGTATGTTCGTTGCGCTTTGGAACTAGTTTTCTTGCCTATGACACTTGTTTCCTTCACTGTACAATAAGCATTATTTTATTCTTTTCCAGGCTTATATAACATGAAAAAGACAAAAAAAAATGAAAAAAACCAAAAATAATGGGAAAACATCTAATAAATTTTATTGGAAACAGTATTGTCGCCCTTGAATAAATCACAATCTTGAATCAGTATCTCATGATTTTGGATTTAGTATGGATTTAGAAGACTTTTTCTCTTTTTGAGTTTTTTCTCCTTCGGTTGGTTATTCTTCCAACTATATGGAGCGTTTGTTGATACCTCCTAGGTCGCAAATGTATCCTAGTTTATGAGTCATGTTGCCTAGGTTGTTGGGTATGTGTTATATTCTTTGCATGACTAGCTATAGTGTCTATTGTTTTCTTTGCACGATTAGCTAACGTGTCACCTTTTTGCCTCGTTTTTTTGTCGCCTCAGTTTGCATGTCCATTGTTGGGCGGTTTTTCGACACATGGTTTTTGTCGATGGTTTTCTATTTTTGGTTAAGGAATTGGGGTTGTTGGCTAATCTAGGTCATTGGGTTAGGGTTTTGGATGTCATTGGCTCCTATATGTATATTGTATTGTAAACATTGTATGATGTGAATGAATATAGAATATGTTGGTTTTCCTGGTTTGGGTTTGCAAGGGAAAAATATATGTGTAATGTGTGTATTTTCCATTGTATATTTTTTGTTCTTTTTTTGAAAATTTGTTTGCAGTAAAATATTATACAAGGTTAAAATCTACACAGGTCACATAATGTGTCGTGCCTCTGTTCAAGGGAAATTTTTCAACCTATATCGTCCATTTTGCAGTTAGCCTTTGACCTTGTAAGTCAACCTTCCCAAGTTGAGTCTCATCATCACAAGTATCAATCTCTTCATCTGATTTCTTCCAAATATTTGTCCTTTCGCCACACCTCGTGCTAGATGATGGAGGATTCCTTAATGCCTTCCTTCTAGTGGATTCCCTCCCATCAAATTCGACACATATTGCTTTGGGAGAGGGATCTAGAGATATGTTTGGTACCTTGGGGCGTGTAATCATTAGTGGCAGGTTGCCTCACTATTTACAGTGGGAATACATCAATTTTCCCTACTTGATAATTTATACCGGGTGTTTGACGCCAACTCATTTATTCACACTTGTTAGATAGTACTAGGGTACCTTGACTCCCATCATCATTATCAATGGGTTGTCTTGCATTTGTTAACGGTATACATCAATGACCGGTAATCAAATGATGTCTTGTTGTGTTTGACTTTGACTCATCTATTCACATAGTGTAGACTTGTACCATGACGGATCGTTGTGAAGACTTCAAGTGAAGTATGAGCACCACCTCTTTTGTGCTCCTTCCTGACTCATATGGTGCCACCTCACGGACTTTGGTACTTGCAAAGGATCAGTTTGTTCATTTTCTTGGTTCCAAATGTCCTATGTTCCTAATCTTGAGACATAGCTCCACCATGTATCTCTTTGTGGCTATGATCCACTGTGTATTCTTTGTGGCCATGCTTGTTTCTTCATATTTATCACATGAATTGATTGTGTATTGTCGTGGCCATGGAAATTATTCATAATTTCATATGTACCATGGATCTGCAGTGTATTTTCTTTGGCGTCCATGATTTATCACTCTTGAGCATGGGTATGCCCGACTTGGGAAACAAAAATCTTACTTGATCTTTGCGGATAGCTATTGTTTTTTGGATCATTTGTTGAGGAACCTCTGTGGATACTTTGATGCATCATTTCCTCTCAGAGTTCAAAATGTATTTCAGCCATAATTACTCCCTTTTGACCTCACACATTAGGGGGCATATGTTATAGCACAAAATTCCACACTTGTGCTTTTGTGCCATGGCCTAACCCTTTTTGAATGCTTGCTATACTTTTCCTTAAAATTCACCTCCAAAATCATCTAAAAAACATACTTTAAGAGCATATCCGTGGGTTTCCCTAGTGCAACACCCAGACATCCATGCCTTTCCTCACTGCAACCCACATATGCTCTCATTTTTGGTGAAAAATAAAATAATCCCTTGTTTTCGAGTGGATTTCCTGGTTGGGCTTGTTTCCCAATGACCCTTTCCCGTACATAACGAAATCCAACTCCCCAAACCTCTTTGGGAAGATATAAAACAACCACACAGGGATAAATATGAGAATATAAGTCCCTTGGTGCAAAGTTATGTTGCCAACATCTAGCAAGCCTCGTTTATGTATATTCTCTGAACAACATCCCCTTTAATATGGAAACTCATTTTCCAAAGCTTCTTTCTCCYTTTATGTGACTATAGGGTGTCTCCTTATCCCTATCTGAGTCATTGATAGAAGTCTTTATAGGTTGAGTTGATGCTTGAGGATTCCTACAGGAACCCAGACAGTTGGCTTCAAGACGGTGCCTAAGGTTGAACAAGGTTGTAACTTACMTTTTCCACTTGTCGGTAATAAAAGAGTTTGTTTTCCCCCATATTTGTCTTCATTGTACATTTATCTATATGCTTACTTTGAATCTGACTGATCCAGGTGGATATCGGTGTCCAACCACCTTTTCCGACTGGCTCAAAACAGTTTTCTGGCAAATTTGGCAATTTACTATTTTTAGCAGTTTTTAACTTCTGGGGCCATTTTGAGGGCCCAAATGAAGGTTTTTCGAGATCGATATTCTCAATGATAACAAAAGGCATGATTGAGCCCCCAAAATGAATCTCCTCGATGATACCTTTCCAACGAGCTATCATACGCCTAAAATGGAGATCGTATGCAAAAGTTACAACCCCAGGAAGTTGATGTACTAACTTACCCAAACATGGCCCACATGACTTTTGGCGCTTCATCTCCTAGGGTTAGGTTTTTGAATGTCTAGGACTTTTGGCATTCATGTTTATTGTAAAGAGGCCTTCAGAGCATCATTGTAATCATCTTCTTGCGAATGCGAGTAGCCGTCACATCTCTTCTCGGAGATAAGCTGCCACCATTCTATCGAGTCTTTCACTCTGTATTTTACAGTCTCTGTACATTTATTTCATTAATAGAAATCATGTATTACTGTATATCTGTGTTTATGGTTGCATCTTTGATATATTTATGTTATATTATTGAATATCTACGATATCTCTGTGCATTTCTTTATTATATCTCCGATCTCATTTCGTGCCAAAAATAATCTGGATCACTGACATATTACATGCACATGTTTATGATCATATAACTACTTTCGTCACAACCCTAGTTTTATATCTATCTTTCAGGTTAATTCCAGCAGAAGATCACGATTTCTTCGGCAAATTGAAGCAGGGATCGACATCAAATGGGAGAACAAGGTGCACCTTCTTTTATCCTCTCTATCCCTACCTTATCCTAATTAAAGTAGTTATTTTCTTTGGTTTTTGTGTGCTTGTCACTATGGGGAGATTGTTATCTCTTTCACTTAGTCTTTCTCTGTTGTGATTACGACCCATGATCATAGGGGAAAAATCCCTTAATCAGGTACAACTAATATTAATGTGCAAAAGAAGTTTTTGAAGCTTTGGTACAAGAAAAATAAAATTACATTATAGGATATTTCTCTTATTAAACAAAAAGGGACCAATGAAGCACATGAAGAAGTCCTTGCAAGGGAACTAATCACAGTACCTATGACACATCAGATTGAAGGGTTCGAAGTTGAAGAAGAACATATAAAAGCACTTGAAGACAAGCCCCAAGAAGAGCATAAAAAGGAAGAAGAAGCTAAAGAACCACATGTTGAAGAGTCAAAGAAAGAATAATCTATAGTTAAAGTTGTTGTATATCATTATCCACACCACATGGAGAAACAACACTCCTCAGAGCAAAGGCATGACCATCAACAAACTTATTATGGATCAACATGGAGCCAGAAAGGAAACCAACATGGAGGCACGTGAAGGACTAAAATCAATGCATGGAGATATCAAATTAGCACAACAAAGACATGGATCCCAAGGAGAAAATAGAATTAAGATTGAGGATGAAAGACCATAGTTGGACCCCATGTCCACATTTCACTAGGATGGATGAATGCTCCTCTATAGTACCATTTGACTACATTGCTTAGTAGGTTCCCATGTTTCGAAGATGAAACATGCCAAGGGGGATAGAATGTAATGTACCTAGGGAGGATAATATGGAGTACCCAGGGAGGTACCCAAGTGGATAATAAATGTATCATGACCATAATAATGGAATATGCCCAATATGTAATTAAAAGGAAATAATATAGTATAAGGGGTAGTTGGCATACACTCCTAGGAATACTCATGAGAAATTACAAATACATGAATATCATTTTATTATAGATGTGTTGGATGTATTATTTTGTAGCAAGCATGGTTTGTGGAGTGAATCCTTCCACAATGAGTAATTGATGGTGTTACTCTACTTTAAGGGTTCTTCTCTTATGTTATTCATGGTGATTGTTTGGATATCTTTGGTGTTTAAGGGTTTATCTTTGAAGTCAAGGAATATCTTTTATTTTTTATTTATCAAGGTTCACTACACTATTTTCCCCAATGGCCATTGCAGATTAGTTTTTACATGGAAACTATACATCCATCAAGCATTAATGCCAATAGCTCACAATATACAAAAGAACAAAGTCTAAAGCATTGACCTTTGTTCAGTATCATACAATCTTTTTCCATTAATAGATTCTAGCTCTTATACCAAGAATATTGCCAATAATAACCATAATTGAGATATGCACAAGAAGATTTGTAGAAGCTTTCAATGGCAATGTTTTAGCATTGTATGGAKCTAGCCACAGCAAAAATGCAAATTCACCAACGAAACGTAGGATGCCCATGTTGACCTAGTGGATAGAGATGGCCAAATGGCTATCATTGTGAAGATCAACAATGTTTCAACTGTTCACTATGAACATTGTTACCAACTTATCGAGAACTCTACAGAGTTCTCATTTTGGGGGGGGGGTTACATTTTTTACCTCATTTTTAAAAACGGGGCTATTGGTAGCACCAACCCACCCTTTTTTAGGTGGTTTTTTGATATTTTAAATTTTTCGATCCATGATGTTTCCACATTAATTTTTTAAATGTTTATTTTTTATCTATTTTCAAAATTTTCTATATTTTTTTCAATGGTGTTTTTAGTCATTTTTCCATGCTTCTTTCAATCTTAAAAAAAAAAATTACCATTTACTTTTTTGAAATTAATATTTTCCATATAATTGTGTTTCCTTCATTAATTTGTGGTTCCATATTTTTAAAATATAGAGGAAAACATCAATTTTAACACATTGTTTACCTTTACTTCAATACATAGAAAATAATTGTAGTTAAACAACACTATTTTTAAATATTTAGCAAAAAAAACATAATTTAATTTTTTTTATAAATTAAAAACTTAAAAAACTAAGAAAAACAAAACAATTGAAATTAATAAAAATTAAATTAAATAAAAATTAAAAACAAATTTATATAAAAAAATAAATAAATAAAAACTTTAAAAGAAAAAAAATAAATTTATATATATATATGTATATAAACTTATTAAAAAAAATAAAAAACCTCAAATAAAATATTTAATACAAAATTAAAAAAAAAAATAACTTAAAATTACAGCGAAAAAATAAAAATTAATTTTAAAAACATTCAAAAAAAAAATATAATATATATATATATGATGGGGAGGGGGTGATGTCAAGCATCACCCCAGCCCCCCACCACCCTCCACCCCGCGAACCAGGATGGTCCATGTGACCAGTCTACGGGAACCCACTCCGCGAACTAGGATGGTCCCTGTGGGGGAGCTGGGGCGATGCTCAACATCGTTTAAATTTTTTTGTTTCTTTTTAGTTTTTTTTCACTCTTTTTTTTTTTTTTTAATTTGGGTTTTGAATATATTTTATTTTTTAATGTAAATTAAAAATAAATAAAAATTAGTAACTAATTTTTTAAGTGATCATTTAGGATCCAATTTTGAGCTTTTTATTTGCATAGGGATTTGTTGTCAATGTCACAGTTTCAATTAGGTCGTAATAGCTATAATTTTTAACGTTTAGAAAAATCATGTTGCTTTAGGTAGCGTCACTTTTTTATGTAGGTGTTGATTTTAAGGTTTTTCTAAGCAACTATTTGATTTTTTAAAGCCATACTTGAAAAATGTTGTAATTTTGATGGTGCTATCGGTAGCACCACTTTTTGATTTGGTGGTTGATTTTCATGTTTTTTATGCAAAATTATGGGTTTTATGGGCTAGAGTTCTCGTTAAGTCAGTAACTTTTTTTATGTTCAACATTTCTCTTGTGACATGTGTATACACATAGCAATATTTGAAGTCAAATGCATGCAAACCTCTGAGAAGGGTGATGCACCTTGTTGTGTTGTCTCTTACTAACTATATGATTTTCAACCGAAAATATTGCACATGTTTACAATGTCCATAGACTTATGTTGAACACCACTATTTCCTAGATTTTAATGTCAACAACACATACATTGTTGGTTATGTTGTAGCAATTGTGATGTCATTGCATGCCATGAGAGCAACAAGGAATATAAAATCACTATGAAGGACGATCATATAGCAAATGACAATGAAATTGTAAAGCTTTCTCCTTCCAAACTTGTTTCCTAATTTATACACTATGTCATGAAAATATTTCATCTTTAATTTTTAGGATGCACATACTTTGACCATATATCTACCCTACCACCAAAAAGCTAGATTATGCTCCTATGACAAAGAACTTTGCCTCCAAATTCAAGAACAACCAGCATCAAAATCTCCAACAATGCATCTCTTCAAAAATGTTGTGAGAAATGGGCCCAAAGGTTAAAGTATTTATTTCTCTTGACAACATTTGTTTTCATTTTAAATGATAATTCCGCAAAAATCATAAAAATCACAGTGACTTTTGTGCAATCAAAAGTCCATACAAATACCTATTTGTTGTTTCATTTAATTCAACATTTTTTAGTTATTGGTTTTCATCGACAAATCAAAACTAGCATCCATTCTTGTATCCTTCTTACTTCCAATGCAAGTACAAAGTGTCTTTGAGAAACAAAAATATTTTAATACCTACATTTGAAATTGTCTACAATAAATGTGAGCAACAAGTTCTCACTACCTCTTAACCTTGCAAACACTACAAAGAAAAGCACCAAGCTGAACATGTTGTCCAATGCATGTTTGGCAAAGAATGAGACCATAGAATGCATGTTGTGAAACCCTTTGTCCACATTAACCTTGGAAAATGTTGTTACAAATCCGGAAAAACTTTGAATCCAATAATGTCACTTTTAGACTAATTGCTCTTTCCAAAATTTCCAATGCTGCAAACAATATACATGCATCCGAAAAAACACTTTGAAGCCTGTGTTCAAATTTTCAAATATTATAGAAATTTATGAAAACAAATAATACAACTTGTAGTTTTTGGACCTCAATGTTTATGTTGTTTATGAATTCTTTTTCTTACAATCTATATGGAAACCTGGATCGCTATCCTTCTTGAAACATGGAATCTAAATTGGATCTATTTCAAATTTGTCATCTTATTTTTCAAAAAATATATATTTTCTTTGTAATGTGAATAATTTTGTTCAAATAGCTTGTTTTTATTGCTATGTAATGCTCTTTATTTTGTCGCTGATGTGGTTTTAAGATCTAAAATTTGTATAGTATACATTGTATGGATTCTCTTAATTTTGATACTACAAATTGTAAGGAAGCATTCTTGGAGTAATTTTAATGCTGGTAATTTGTTGGTTATTTTAAACATTGGCATCCTATGTTCTCAATTGTGCTAGGTGGCATTGTTGAAAGCATTAAAATTCTTTTTCCAAAATATTGGATTGATTATGTATACATTCATGTGTGATTATGAGATGCATTTTGATCACCCATGAGATATTTTGTTCATTTATAAAGTGGTGTCCAAATTTGGTATCTGCAAACATCTTTGGGAATGTGTTAAACACATCTAGTCACATTGCTAAGCTTTGTTATAAAATGGCACCAATGGATGAAATTTTAATATATGCTTCAAATAAATAAAATTGAAAACATGGTTTCAAGTTATGAAATGTATTTTAAATATTTTTATCTTTACAAAGATAAGATATGTTGTGTAATGGGAATTTTAATGTAAGATTATTGATGTTTTTCTCATTCCAAACTATGGAATTTTAATTTAAGATTTTGTATATTCTTGTTATTCAAAAGGATTCTTGTTGAACAAACTTCAAAATATTTTTATTGGATAGGCTTTAGTATAAGATATGATGTTCCATCCCAAATTTATCAATAAAGTTTTTATGTTTTCATGAAAAAATATCCATCTGATGAAATGTAGTAGGCTAGCCCTACAACCATGTCCAAAACAAGATGAGTGTTTTTGAACTCCAACAAATATAATGCTTATATTATCAAAACTTATGGAGCACACTCTTCATTTCTAATAAACACCATGCATTTGATTGATGTCATATGACCCTTATCACAAATTAATGTGATTTCTTACTCTCATTTTGATAAGGTGCTCATTCATCTACAAAAGTAATTTCTAGAAACCAATTCCATATGCAAAGAGTAAAGTTTGAGGCAGGAAAAAAATTATCTTCTATCAACCATGAATGATTTGTATAGATGATTACAACTAGACACTTGACAAAGTCAAAAATAACTACCCTATATGATCTTGACAATCATAATTAACTAAATAGCATAAATGCACAATGCTAAATCTCAACATGCTTACATTTATTAATGGGTAGACTAAAGAGGTGGCACGTCCCATTATCCTAGGCATATGCACCTTATCATCTCTTCCCTATTTACACTAAAMGTGTCCCCACTTTCTCCACTTGCTAGGGACATTGTGCTTGAAAATTTGATGGTGAAATCCATTTGACTTGAGTGGGGAGATGACCTTGACACCCMACAAGATAGGAATGATCTTGTTGTTGTCTAGTGGAATGAGTGCACGCATCCAATAAGGTATCTTCGGAAAATGGTGGTTGAAGTCTAGAATAGTGTCTCTAAGATGGACAACTTGCACTTAATCCTCCAAAAGACAACACTCATACAATTTTAGATTTTAGACATTGATAACATCATGGATGTCTCATTAAAAAGGCGAGTCTAAATGGTATGTGTTGTCATTAATATGCTACAAGATCGTATAGGGCCCATATAGTAGCAGTTTGAGTTTGTGGCATTGCTAACTATAATCTAGAGTACACAAATATGATCAAGGCGATACAACCAACCATAAAAAACAACATAAGAAAGGATCAAGACGTGGCATTTCAATGGGATGGTGCACTACATGCCATATGGGACCAAAGAAAGGATCGTCGACATACAAATATTTCAACTCTTCATGGGCAGCACAACAAACATTGAGGATGTTTAGTCCCTAAGGGGAGAGAAGCGACTATGTTCGAACTCCCTTTTTTATACTTGATCACCATAAGATGCCCATTTGAGATGGCGTTGGTCTTTAATCTTGAACTGAGAATCAAAAAAAATTAACGGTTGATGATCTATGTGCAGAATGGTTTCTTTGCCCAAAATATAATGATGTCACTAGTTCAATGCATACATCAAGTGATTTGAAAATTGTCGTGGATATTCCACTGGGCAGTTCGTCACAACAGATCTAATAACATACTAAAATCTTTTTGTGAAGGTTAATTTCCTTTAAATCTCAGATTATTTAATTATTGGTTTTCTGCTTAAAATGTATGAAATATATTAGATGCGAAAAATAGATAATATAAATAAACACTCACACACCATCCAAAAATAAACACAATATATAACCTAGGAAACCC
>JASDQU010436184.1:9510-22456 GCA_032191745.1 Picea mariana | reverse complement strand
ATTGTAGTTATGTACTACTATGGATAGACACAGTTGTGTTCTATTTTGTTCTGATTGCCTTGAAGACTATCAAGCAGTTTATTGGAAATAATTATCAACCAGATGAATGATGAACAGAGATTTTCCAGACAGAAAATGGTTCAGAACATTTACTCTTCTAGATTAGAAGAATGGCTCTTGTATCACTCTGTGGAGTGAGCATCATATCTGATTACTCGGATAGAGTATGGTTTCGAGAGATGATGCAGCTGATGACACTGATGATGATGGTGCTCGTGATCTAGTCTATATAACTATGTTGATGCTACCAAGTGAATGGTATGTTTTGTGCTCAAACCCATTACTTGTAATACCTCCCTAGCTAGAAGGGAGTGTTGATATTATGGTAGTTGTGGAAGGTATTTACCTCCACATGTAAACCTGATGAGAATAGAATACTCCAGAAAGCAAGAAGAAACCCTAATGAATTAGCTAATAACCCTAGAAGACTTGTCGGCTCAAGAGGATAATTTATATTAGGTTATTAGCCTCCAAGAGAAGAAGTCGGCCAGAAATAATAATAATATACTGAACAGACAGGTACCCAGAAGGAGAAGTCAGCCCCAGTAAGTCTGCCAAAACCACTATAAATACAGGGCGCCAGTGTCTCATTTGACACATCTCAGCAGTTGCAGAGAGCCAGTTCTGCGCAGTGCAGTTGCAGTCTTGTGCACAGATTTGGAGGAGAGCTGTTGGTGCAGCTGCTGCAGCTAGCAGTTACATTTTGGCTTGGACTATTTCTTGGCTAGGGTTTGGACTATCTGATCAGCTCTTTATGATGCGCTATCCTTGGAGAAAGATGCGCTACCCTTTGTATGGCTATCTAGCCTAGGGTTTTCTTCCGGACTAATTCTCTGTCAAGGTTAAGGTGCTCGGAGGGTGGCTTCGGCTTATGGTTGGGTGACAAGGGTATTGTCAATGGTAAAACGAGCACACATCCTTCATATTCTAACAAACCCTTTAGGCTCTTGGAACACTCCTTTGTATGCCTATAGAAACTCCTCCAAGCGATGTTTCTACTCTTTAGTACACCCCTCAATGGATGCCTTTACTCTTAGCGAGTTATCATCAAACTGATTTTCTCTTAAGTAATACATATTTCTTACTAGAACTAACTAACTTCTTGAATTGGTTGGCATTTACCAGTGAGATCTTTCGCTTGTATTTATGTGCGTTAATGATATAGGCCTTACCATCCTTGATCATTCGATACTAGTTGTCTCTTCGCATGAATATTGTATCCCTCATATACATGTAGGGGCTTCCAAGCACTACTCCACATACTTCAAGGGATAGTACATCCAATTCCACTTTATCAATAAAATCAACACTACCAACAAATATAATTTTATATTGTTTCTCTACCTTGATCTTTGCATCATTGTTTACCTATCCCAATAGATATGGGCTATGATGATTGCAAACCTCCAATCCAAGATTGCCAACCATATCCACTGCTATGATATTAGCATGTGAACCAAAGTCGAACAAAGCATCTATCTTGATCTTCTTGACCTGGATCTTGATGTGGAAGAGTTTGGTCATGTCCTTCTCTTCTTAGTGATGAAGACTACTCAGATTCACCTCCTTATGCACTAATGTGAAAACAATCTTTGCATCCACATCGCAATTGTTTTCAACCTTATTGCTCAAATCTGTGGCTAGAAGATTCATTTTCTTTGCATCCTTCCTGCAATTCTTCTGGTTCAACTCTGGATGTAGTCTCCAACACTTTTTCCTCGACATTCCCATCAATATTGCAATGGTTACAATGGTTGTTGGGATCTTTGCACTGATGTACAGTGGCTTCCATCTTTCTATCCTTTACCCCTTTCCACTTTTTCTTCCCCTCCTTGGAATTTTCCTGGTGCTCTTTCTGGTTGGAACCACTCGGCTTCCCTTCCCTATGGCCTATGTTTTACAGATATTGTGCTTGTACACATGCTTTGTTCGTTGTCTTTGGCTTGAAAAACATCATTTGCTTTCATATATGGCTATGTAGATCCCCAAGATACTCGAGGAGTACATCTAGGCTCTTGGGAGAGATACCCAACATGATGAGCATCTTTCTTAAACTGGTGGTGTACTCTTGTGCACTTTGCCCTTGCTTATGCCTGAGGTAGAGCCACCACATCCATTGGTCTTCTACATATCTGATATGGTAGAATTGGGACTTGATGATGGTTTTGAAGCCCTCCCACCTAGTTATTGATTAATCACCCTCCAATCTAAGTGTTTTTGTATGGTTTTTCCACCATGTTAAAGCATGGCCCTCTAACTTCAATCTAACAAGTGATATATTTTGTTCTTCATCTATATGGTTAACATTGAAATAAATTCTAGTTGCTACAACCAATAATTCAATTTTAATGCATCGATATCACCTTGGTATGGCTTTATGTCCACTTTTTCTTCCATCTTGAATAAAGACAATTAAGGGTTAATGTTAATGGAACTTGAATGCTCTTTCTCGAGTTCTTTCCGTGACTCCTTTTCTGGATCTTCATTATCCCTCAGTTTCCCATTTGATTCAATCTTTGAGTTCAATCCTCCAACTTCTCCAAACAATCTGAGCTTGCTTGCTAGAACCGCAATGAGGAGGGACATATTGCAAAATATGTCAACGACTTGCTCTTCTAACCTCGCAAATATTTCCTCTTGATCTGTAAACTAGCATGGATATTCTACTGGAACATTTCGACACAACAGATGTGATAACTATTCCTTTATATTCCAAAATCTTTAGTTATTGATTTTCTGTTTATATATGAAATAGATAAAATGCAGAAAATAGAGAACAGTAAAATACAATCACACACCATCCATAAAATAACACAAATATTTTCTCTGGGAAACCCTTACATGAGAAAACCCAGCTAAATCTCTCATATTGATCTATAAACTACCATGGATATTCCACTGGAACAATTCATCACAATACATCTGATAAATAAAATTGAAATCTACACTATGAAGGTTAAATTCCTTTAGATTCCAAAAATTTTAGTTACAGATTTTCTACTTATGCAAGAAATAGATAAAAAGAAGAAAATAAAGAACAATAAAAAAAAAATCACACACCATCTACAAAATAACACAGACACTAGCTCTAAGAAACCCTTACAAGAGAAAAACCAACTAAAAGGTGAGGTTGTTCTGTTATCTTTTCTCTGGTATGGAAATAGTGCAAGTACAAAGGAGAAGGCACTCTCTATGGATTTTCCTAAGAATTGTGGCATGTAAGGTTGCTACAAAACATTAACCCCCTCTGTTATGCTCTCTAATTTCCCACTCCCAGTGGTTCTTCTCTGCTATGGAGAAAAATACAATAACATAGAATGGAACCCCTTCTCCTCCTAGCAGTCTGGTATTTAACATAGCCTGATAGTCGTCTAGAGTTAGGGTTTTGACTTCCTCAACCTTCAATTGTGATAAGGTCTTGGACCTTCTAGAATTTTCTTGAAAGTCCTCACATGGCTAGCCCCATATGCATGATAAAGGGGGCTGACATTGCATCATCGCATACCATGGTGGTCAACACGATAGGTCAACTTACGGGAGACATAACTTTTGCATATAAGCTTCAATTGATGCATGGTATGCACCATCGGAAAGGTCTCGGAGTATAGAAGATTGTCAAGGGTGTGGATACAAGTTTCAAACACCAGAACCCCCAAAAATGTCATTTAATGCCTCAAATGGCTCTGAAAGGTTATGTACCCCAATTTTTCAAATTGGGCCCTACTACTAAAATGACCCTGCAAGTTGATTCCTCCAATTTTTTCCACTTTGAAAGCATTGAAATAGATAAAAAATAATATAATGATCCAATACAGATCACCTATGTTGGGTCTCGATGGTTGTTATGAACAGAGTCGTTGACCATGGCTAGGGTTTTGCGACTTTCTTCTTAAATTGATTCCTATATCCTACAACTTCCCACAAATACCCCAAGAAAACCTACTCTGATACCAATATGATCTGTAAACTGTTGTAGATATTCCATTGGGTAGCTCGTCAAAACAAATCTAATAAAACATTAAAATCTTTACTATGAAGGTTAATTTCCTTTAGATCTCATATTCTTTAATACCTGGTGTATTGCTTAAAATGTATGAAATCGATAAAATGCGAAAAATAGAGAACTGAAATAAATACTCACACCATTCACAAATAAACACAAGATATATGTTGGGAAACCCAATACGGGGGAAAACACAACTATAAGGTGAGGTCACTCTGCCATCTTTTTTCAAATGCAAATACAAAGAAAAAGACACTCTGTGTGGATTTGTCTTTAACATTATGGCTTGTATGGCTGCTACAGAATCTCCCCTCCTCTATTATGCTCTTAAAATACCACTCCTAGGTGTTCTACTCAACTATGGAACAAAATACAGTGCTAAAAAATGGAACCTATTTTTCTCCCAGCGGCTCAATTTTTAACATAGCTCGATAACCATTTAGGAGTAGGGTTTTGACTTTCTCAACTCTCAATTAATGATAAGTTTTGGACCTTCTAGATTTTTCTTGAAAGTCCACACAAGGCTAGCCCCATACTTGTTAGTAAGAGGCGCCTAACATGGCATCCACGCGTACCATGGTAGTCAACAAGGTAGGTCAACTTGCAAGAGACGTAACTTTATACGATCTTCGATTGAGGCATGGTTTTCACCGTTAGAAATGTATGTGTAGAACACCATCAAGGGTGTGGGCACAAGTTTCAAACATCAAAATCTAAATAATATCATTTAATGCCTCAAATGGCTCCAAAAAGTTTTAGAACACAATTTTCCAAACTGGGACGTCACATTAAAATGGCCTTGCAAGTTTAATTCTCCAATTTTTTCCTCTCTAAAAGCATCGAGATAGATGACAAATAATATAATGATCCAATTGGAATCACCAAGGCAAAAACATATTTGTTGTATATATTGTACCGCAAATTGGCTTCATTCAATGTCTCAAAATGGTGAGCCGTGAGATGGCCTTCTTGTTTAAGAACCAAACCAATGGCATAATAGGGTGCCATCCATTTCTATTTTAAAAGGTTGTTGCATATATGGAATACATAAGACCGGGTTAGAACATAAAGTAGATTTCAATTTATGAAAGTTTGCCTCTACATCTTTGTTCTGATAAAAATGCATCATTGATGTAATGGTCACACTCACTTAGGGAAATTGAAAATTAATTTTCTATAGTAATTCAATCGACCCAAAAACCTCTTCATATTTGTAGAGATTGAGAGAACTGACCAAGACACAATACATTGAATTTTAGCAAGGTCAACATAAATACTTTGTTGATCTATGACAAACCCAAGATAACCAATGGAGGTTTATCCAAACAACTTATTTCTCTTGACATGGAGTTTGTGGGTGTGAAGCAAGTCAAACACAAGGCATGCATGTTGTAAATGTTCATCCTAAGAAGAACTAAATATAAGGATGTCATCCAAATATATGGCAAGGAATTTGCCCATATAAGCTCTGAAGATATCATTAATTGAATTCATGAATGTGGCAAAAACGTGTAAGCCCAAAAGAGATGACCATCCACTCAAATAAGCCAAATTTGGTTTTGAATGTCGTCTTTAAGGTGTCTTGGGTATTCATACAAACCTGGTGATACCTTGTTGTGAAGTTTGTTCAACAACACAGTTATTCCAACCGTGGACGAACACCTTCAGTGACCACTTACACAACCATATCAAAGATCAATACACCAATGTTTTGACGTAGTAAAACCCCTACGGGGAAACATCGACGGCCCCAACCAACATGGCTACTTGGAACAATTTATTAATGCAAAAGAAAAATATTATAGAGAGATTTACAGGATAGTTTCTCACAATCAATCATCAGAAAATGACCCTCCGTGCTCTTTAAATAAAGATCATGGACCAATCGGGTGCTAAGCCACATATCAATATAGTTGTTAAGATCAAGAAGAATATGAATCGTTGGATCACTCTATGTCGAGAACATATTGAGACCGTCGAATTACCTAACTACAGATGCATACTAAAGAAACACATTTTTACTTAACGACGCATTAGACCAAGTTGATGTTCACTAACTTCTAAGTGTCTAAATATTCTAACATCCCCCATTAAGAACAACTTGGGATAGAATTGAAGAATTTGCAAAGACAACACAATAGGAGGAATGAGTCATTAGAGTCTATTCCCCCTTAATGACAACTTCCTGAACTCCTAACGTAGATCAAAGTTTGGAGAACTTTGCTTCTGTAAGAGACTTTGTGAAAATGTCTACAACTTGATCTTTTGTAGGGAAAAATAGCACTTCAATAACTTGATCATGAATGAGCTTTCTGATGAAGTGCACGTATAGCTTGATGTGTTTGTTGCGTTGATGTTGAACTGGATCTTTGGCGAGCTTGATCACACTCTGATTGTCACACCAGAGGGTGGTCGGATGTTGTTGTTGGAATCCAAACTCTGAAAGGCTTTGTCAAAGCTACAAGGCTTCTTGACTTGCATTAACCGTTGTTCGGTATTCTGCTTTTGCTAAAAAAAGTACAATAGCATGGTGTTTCTTATAGGCCCAAGTGATAGGTCATGAACCAAGGTTGAAAACATAACTTGCAATAGACTTTTGATCATCAGGATCGCCAACCCAATCTAAATTAATGAAACCAACCAATAAAGGAGTCACCCCTGAGTTGTAATGTATCCCGAACTTAATTGTACCCTAGACATGTTGAAGTATTATTTTAGTTTCTTTACAATGGGTTTCATGGGGTGTTTGCATATACTGGGCAATAAGACCAACAACAAAGGAAAACTCAGGATGGGTTTGAGTCAAGTATAATAGGCTACTAACAAACTAACAATACAAGGTTGCATCAACTTCAGGAGAAGTACAAGTGGCAGTAAGTTTGACTTCAAACTGGAAGGAAGAAAGGGCCGGTTTTGAATCTTCCATATAAAAGCCACAAAAAAGGTCACAAACATACTTAGATTGGGAAAAAAAATCCTTCCTTGGTTTTCAAACTTGGAGGCCAAGGAAATAGTGCAAATAGCCTAAGTCGATCATTTCAAATTTCTTCTTAAGGTTAGTTTTCACATGGTTTAAAAGTGTAGGGTCACTACCAGTGAGGATAAGATCAACAACATAAATAACAAAGATTATGAGATGGCTTCCTAATTTCTTGGTATAGACATTGGGGTCAAAATGACATCTAGAAAAGTTGATATCAAAAAGAAAGTTGTTCATTTTGGCATACCAAACTCAAGGAGCTTGCTTAAGACCATAAAGAGGTTTCTTAAGGCAACAAACAAGGCTAGAGTCATTATGGACATAGTTAGGAGGTTGTTCCATGTAAATTTCTTCTTACAAATCCCATGCAAGAAGGCGAATTTAACATCCATCTAATGTACCTCCCATTTATGTGAGGCTACAAGGGCTAGAACAAGGCAGATAGAATTCATTTTGGCTACAGGGACAAAGGTTTAATTATAGTCAATTCCTTCAACTTGGGAAAATATTTTGACAATTAATTGAGCCTTGTGTCTTTCAACAATACCATCTGATGCATACTTAGTTCTGTAGACTCATTTACATCTTATAAGTTTTCTTCATTTTGTCCTTTTGGAAGAGGTACAAGATTCCAAGTATCGTTTGTCATTAAAGAACAATACTCTTCATTTATTGTTGTATCCCAATCTAGATGACCTGAAGCTTTTGCAAATATTTTTGGATCTTGAATCTCTGAAACTTGAGCCAAAAGAGAAGATGCTCTCTAGAATTGTGAACGTGTCTGAAATTGATCTAAAGGATCACTAGCAAGATCACCAGTTGCTTCTCGTGTTGGATGGACCCATCTAGGAAGCAGTGGCGTTGGTGCAGGTTCAAATTCAATGGACTCATCTGAAAGAAAGTGAGCAGGCGGAGATGGATTTGCATCCTCACTATATCATTTGAAGAAGAAGAAACCAGAGTAGGAACAAAAAAAAAGCACAAACGTTGAATTTGACTCACAAGGCCAAGAGATTTTCATCAAATTTAACATCTCCTCATAAGATTTCATTACAATGTGGTTGAAGCAGTTTGTAACCTTTGACATCTTCAGGGTAACCAACATATATACACTTTCACTTTTAAGCTGCAATGTTTTCATTTTCTCATCAGAAATGTGAGTCCATGTTACATTGCCAAATACATGAAAGTGGCTTACATCTAGCTTAATGTTAGTCCATGCTTCTTCTGGTGTTATATTTTTAAGACCCTTTGTGGCAATGCGATTTACTATGTAATTTGCATAGTTAATGGCTTATGCCCAGTACTTTAGACTTAATCCCTTAAACTAGATCATACAATTAGTCATTTCTTTTAATGTGTGATTCTTTCTCGCAACAACACCATTTTGTTGTGATGTATATGGAACAATGTGTTGCAATTGGATGCCATGTGAAATGCATTAACTGATAAATTGATTATTCATATATTTGCCTCCATAATTTGTTATTAACCTTTGAAGTTGATGTCCAGATTATTTTTCTACGAAGGCCTTGTATTGCAAGAACTTGTCAAAAACTTTGCTCTTAAGTTTTAAGAAGTAAACCCAAGTGTGCTTGGAAAAATCATCAATGAAAGTTAAGAAATATTTGCAACCAGAAAAAGGAGGAGAAAATGGACCACACAAGTCATTATGAACAAGTTGCAAAGGGGTCGAGGCATGTCAAGAGATACATTTGTCAAAATTGTCCCGATGATTTTTGTCAATAACACAATTGACAAACACCATCTTTGCACGAAACAATATGAAGACCAGTGATCATCTGTTGATTACATAGTTGTTGCAATGAACGATAGTTTAGATGACCAAACTACTCATGCCAAAGTTTGTTCAAGCCATTGCTATGAACAACAAAAACTTGTGGAAAAGATGATGACCCAAAGTAGTGAAACTTGTGCAACCTAGTAATATCATCAACAATTACAGTTGCAAGAAGATGCTTAGGATCTTTTAAATCCTTGATTACAACTTGGTGAGGTGAAAACTCTACAGTTTTACCTTCACCTGAATGAGTGATTTGATATACTGATAGAAAGTTGCAAGGCTTGGAACACATAATACATCATTGAAATGATTGTTMTCTACTTCAATTGTTCTAGAGCCTACAACACTAAAAAATCTATCATCACCAACAAACATTTTCTTGGTGTTACATTCATTAAGAACATAAAATATGGTTTTATCCTTAGCCATATRATAATATGTTTCATAATCAATAAGTCACTCATCAGAMAAAAATAGAAGTTGCATTGAAGCARAAACCAAAAGCGGAAAGTACATGTCCATAAAAAGAAGAAGAAGAAGAAAAAGAAAAAGTGGCAGTAGAATTAGCATTGATGTTGTGCTTCTTCGTTGCTATTTTTAAAGTTGTCGTCTTTTAAAACATTTGGACTCCTCATGACCATCTTTCCCACAAAAGTTGCAATGTTTGTCAGTTTTTTTATTTTTTAATTTTGCTTATTTGTCACCATTAAGAGCAGAAGAATGGGTTTGGGACCCTTTTTTCGCTTCTTGTGAGGATATTACTTCTTGGAATTCTTGGATCTATGCCACTAAGACTTTGTTGGAGGTACCTACAGTGCTAATCAATCCAAGTTGCAGAAACGTATATTACTCTCAAATCARAGCATAACAAAAAGACTCAAGATGTGGTTTTTTTATAAGCACTCCCTAGAGTTTTTTTGGTGACATACAAAGTAGATACAAAAACAAAATATGCACTACCAAGCTTAGCAAGAATAACATATATGCATCTGTCTTCCAATAGATCTAATGGGCATTCGATACACAAAAGTCAAATGTTTTGGACTTAGATAAGTAGTCTATAATGCAAGAAAAATCATTTGGACTTAAAGTCATTAACTAATTCTCCAACTGGTGAGCTCGAATAATATTTTGTGTTTACCAAACACAACGTCAAGTTTTTCCCATTCTTTATTTAGAATATCATGTCCTTGAAAGTGAAACCTTAAATTATGATAGATAGACATTTTAATTAGCCATAGGCTTCAACATTCTTATTAATCCATTTGGTATATTTGTCATCATCAGTGGGTTCTTCTTTTTCCAAGGTAATCTGGTACAATTATTTACTTCATAATATATTTTCTATATGTGATTTCCATTGAAAGTAGTTGGTGTTGGTAAGCAAAAAAACAATGAGAGAAACCATATTAAATATGCAAAAAAAAAATGAAACTGATGGTCTGAATGGAAATATCTAAAAAAATAGATTGTTTCAAAAAAAATGACACGAAAAATGGACTTCGAATGTGAAAGTTATTGCATTTTAAAAAAATGCATGAGTAACCAAAGAGCCACGTGGCAAGTAAAAGTTGGTCTACGTGGCGATGTTTCTCCTAATTGTGCCTATAAACTCACTTTTAAACAAGTTACTTATGAAGCGACTCACTTTTATAAAATAAACGAGAACAATTTACAATGAAGTTACTTTGTAAATGAAAGTTGCATGCAAAATAACTTAAAATATTAAAACTACTTATAGTGATTCACTTTTATAATTTAAGTGAAATACACTTTACAATGGATGCAGAACTTATTAAAAAGTAACAAAAAATAGATTTAAACTCAAGACCTCTTACTTAGTAATACAATTTTTAACCAAGTGAGCTAGTGCAAAACACATTGTGTATTGTTTAGAAGGAGGAATGGAGGTACTGTTGTTTTTGTGGAAGACAATCTTGGAGTGCACTCATAAACAAAATATTTTCACAGAAGAAAAAAATTTTGTTTTTCAACGGCAACAAGGGTAAGATCTCGATTATCTTATCCGAAGAATGCAAGTTTACTCTCTATTTCTGATTTACTAAGATCGCACAAAGCACACGACAAAGGGCATACATAGACATAAAAACTCTTTCTAATCTATTTTTTATTTGCCTAAATTGCACAAGGCTCAAACAAATAGCATACATATATTGAAAATAGTAGCAACCCAAAAAATAAAAAACCGAAATCTAAAATATATCTCTATAAAAAAATTAAAATGGCATATTCAGGGTTTATATCTCTGGATTTGATTGAAATGGTCGTATCTTGGGCAAACGGAAACCTTTTCGAGTGAAACGAATAATTTTCTTTACTAAAACGAGCACTCCAGACCAATAAAACACTCATCTCATCAAGTATGTGGCCACATTCCAATAAAGAGAGGCACCAACATTCTCACAAGTCAACCTATATGTTAAAACATTGAGGAGGGAAGCACCTTGGACGAGTTAATAGAACATTGAATAGAACAAGTGAGGGAACAACATCAGAGGGAAAAAAGATGTCTAAATATTATTCAAGGAGAGATTAAATAGAAGAGAAAGAGAGAGTTGCATGTCAATTTCAAGTTTAATAGGATAGAGTAGACAAAGGGAAAGACAATTGTGGAGGTTGACTTGATGCACAACAACTTAGCTAGATAAAACAAAAAGACACAAACAGGTCATGGCAAAATATTTGAGATTGTAAATTTTGCCATCTTTGAATAACTTAAGTATTGCAAGAGACATTATAAATGGCACAATGTTGATGTTGATAAGTAATACCAAAGTGTGTATCTAAGTAATCAAGGGGGGAGACAACACAATCTACCATATCATGGAGTGAACCAATGGAAAAAGTGATGGCACAACATTTAGTGACCTATGGGCCCCATCTTTTTGTACCTACCAAGCAAATAAGGTGATGGATGACCAATAGTGAATGACTAAAGACGATGAAATGCAAAACCAAATACAAGGTTTTTGTAAGATGTTCAATATGCAAGGTTTTTATAAGATTTGGGCACTAGAAAGCATGGCACTCAACAATGGCATGGGTAGCAACAATCTTATTAAAAGAGCACCATCGTCTCGAATATGGGGAAGAGTATAGTACAAACCAAGGGAAAATGTGTTAGCACATAGAAGAAGGGTGGGGCTAGGGCATTGAATAAAAGAATGAAGAATAGAGGCACAAGGCCTTTTGCTCAAATTTGCATTCAATAGTGAGGGCTCTTAAGAAAGCATGATCTAAGGGTGGGCTCTCAAACATATCAACTTCATTGCGAATAAGAGGAAGTAAACTAGAATTAAATTTTAAGATTAGTACATCTTCAAACTCACAAATACATAAATGGATGTGAACCTTGGTGAATGCATCAATGTTTCATTTAACTAATTGACCTAGAAGTGGACATAGAAGCAACCAACAACACATGAGACTCTAAATATACCTCGATGGGTAGAAGCATTCTTGGAGAATTTGACAAAAAGAGTCTTAAGTATTGATCTAATGTRCCATTCTTGGAGAATTTGACAAAAAGAGTCTTAAGTATTGATCTAATGTGCTATGAAAGTGCTTGATCCCTCATCATGAAGCTCAACRTATACATAAATAGATGTTTTTTAGATTGCCACCACATGGGCCACATGCTCACGATGACMCTCGATGAATTGGAGTTTGGCAAATTCTCTCATATCAAATATGTGATTTTGAAGTATGAAGAAAGACTTGGTATCGAAGAATCCAATATCTCTCCATCTTTTTTCTCACCATACACTGGAAGAGTGATGTTGATGTCTTATGTGAGAGGCTAGAAGAGGACAATGTGGCTTGCGATTTGATGACTTTCTAGAGAACACCTAAAAGAGGTTAAGCAAAACTAGAACAAGGAGTTTCCAAAGCCTTGCATTGCATTGACTATGGAGAGTGAAAGGCAAACAACACAAAACTATAGCTAGGAATATAGGAAAGGTAAAGCAATCTACCAAATAACACCAACAACAATACCTAAAACTTAAGGTGGGTAATGGGCTAAATTAGCTTGAAGCTCGTTGTAAACATATTGTCATTTAGGGATTGTATCCTTGAT
>JASDQU010436183.1:23871-57400 GCA_032191745.1 Picea mariana | reverse complement strand
TGCCTCCCTTCATCCTTTGAATGCGTGCACTCTGACGTGGCTGGCTGGTTGGCTGAATGGAGAGTTGCTCCTGCATCACTAATCAATCCCTTGGTTTGTCGATGCTTCAACCTGCTCTATGTGGCCTTGAGGAAAGTAAAAATCCCTCTCTCCAACACGAGGCAAAGTAACAAGAGGACCAACACATGCATGCTATAGTTCTTCATAAAGAGCATCACTAATATCAGTCCCAATCCCTCCAGAGAAAGGATTCTGCATTGAATTTGAACTTTTCGAAGACATGAGAGACTAAGGAGCTCCTGCAACCTCATTGGATACAGTTGAAAAGTTCCCCATCCAACTATTATGAGGCAGCCTGCCAGAGAAATTCCTGAAGTTGTTTGTATATGCCATGATACCCTGATACTATGGTAAAGCTCAAGCACAATGTTGGTATACCTAGTTTCTCCCAAACCCATGTAGAGAAGCTCTGGAACACTCCCGACCTGCCAAAGATTCTATAAAAAGGCACCACCAATGTACTCACAGAGACCCCTGAGAGTGCCCTTGGCATGGGAAATATGTATGAACCCCATTTGGGTCTTCGTACAAAGAGCCTGTAAGAAAAACAAACCAACAAGAATCATATTTGGTGAAATCGCACGGACTAAGAATGATGAGCACCTATGCGTAATGGGTATATCATAAAATATTCTCCACAGCTCCATCACATGTTCCTAAATCAAGCTTTTAAAAAGGTTCATTCAACTGCGCTACTCCCAAGCATCAAACAGCCAACTAAAACATGCCATTTGATGCCCCCTTATCACAATCCCAACAGAAGTGACCAGCATGCGAAATGAAAAAGCATATTTTTATATATGCTGAGAGGTAGCATAAAAATTGATGACAGGTGAAGAGGAGAAGACTAGGAATCGCCCGTGCAGCTGCACAATGAAACAGAGAGCGTGCATTCATACAAATATGTTCACTTGGATCCTATCAGACACATACATAAAGCTGCTAGCATCAGAACTGGATCTAGATAGAGCAGTTATGCATTGAGTGAGAGATATCATTCAAAATACCAAATCCCATAACAGCCTGAGCATCAAATGACTTATGTTCAGCCAGTTTCAGCCATGATGCTTTATGAAAAGAACAGAAAGTGACCAAAAGATGTCAGTTGGTCAATGTTGTGGCGAAGTGAAATCCAAGATTGGTGATGAGGACCTTGTGATGCTGCGCTAGATTAATCAAACCTTCCACGCATCCTTTCCATGAGACATTCAAGAAACATAATACCTCTTGCAATAAAACCACAACTCATCCCTTTTTGAAAATGAGAATGCTTTCGATGGTTAAGGTCCTTCCTTTACAGCCGCATCAAATAACCTTTCAGCTTCATCATACTCTTTTCTTGCAAGAATCACACAACCTAGTTGATGGAGAGCCAATGTTTTTTGTCTGCTAATGACCCGTGAGAAGTGCTCCTCGGCTGTTGAAAACTGCCGCTTTCACCAGCGCACAACCCATGAGAAATGCTCCTTAGCTGTTGAAAATAGCCACTTTCACCAGCTAACCATCATCCTTAAAACATGCGTTAGCTGTTGAAAGCATTCTATGAAAATTTTAAAGGGAAGGCCTTTATGGGTCGTCTTATTTCTAAGACAAAAATCAAAACCTAAGTCTTGCTACTAGAAAAACTCAAAACTAAATTTGACAAAACTACCAATAGCCATGCTATCAACCACAAAATGCAACCATGGTGACGGATTCATTTTGGGAGCTAACATCTGGCTCCAACTGGGATGGAGACCTCCCTGCGAGGTTTCCAAGAACCTAGTAGTTTCAGTAGCCTTTAGCATTGGGCATGGAGTCAATTAGCCTGTGAAACCAATCTCTGAAAACTCTCAAGCTCTGTGCAACTGATCTTTGACAACCTTCAAAAGATGTCTTTATTCAACCAAGTTAAATATTATTTCTGCTGCAAACTGGAAAAAGAAATGCTCAGGCGGCGATCTTATTTTCTACCCTACTCTACTAGCTCTGGCATTGGTTAAGTGAATGTTGATTTCCATAGTAGCCATTCAAGCAATTTAAATACTGAAGAAATCTTGTCTTTGTCATTGATCAGTAAATAATGTTTGTCATGCAAAAACAGTGATAAGAACTCATTCATGAAACCATACTTACCCACAAACAACGGCAAGCTAAAGAAATCTGAAATCTCCAGGTTCTTTGAAAAGTATAGATCTATGAAAACTGCTACTGGATCCTTGAAAAGAAAATAAGAAACATGCTGCTCCTCGGGAAACAGATGCATGTCCATGGTAACCTCTTTCTCAGCCATGATTGTTTCTCTATAAGAGGACTGATCATCTTCTTGTCCTTTTGAGATCAGTGATTGATCACCAATGATTGTAACTTCCTCTTTAGACAAATGTACAAAAGATGATGATAGAACAGGTTTTACATCATATGAATTTAGATCAACTAAAAACATGTAGTTGCCTATATAATTATCAGTTACCATAGGCTCTTCTTGATTTGCAAACTGGTCATGAAATTCAAACTCATACCTGTCTCTGGAATACTCTGCACATACTAAAGAATCTGATTCTGAATCTAAAATGTACTCACCTTCAGGCTGCTGTTCCTTATCTGTTTTATACTTACTGTTTTCTTCAGAACAGTTCTCAGCGGATGATGATAGAGCAATGTTTAAATTACAAGGATTATGATCAGCTAGGAACATGTAGTTTTCAATGCAATCATTGGTTATCATAGATTCATTTTGATTTGCAAATTGATCATAAACTTCAGATTCATACCTGTCTCTGGAGTACTCTGAAACTATTGAAAAATTCAGATTCGAATCTAAAATGAGCTCACATACTCGCTACTATTCTAAAACTGTTCCAACCTCATTAATCTCCTGCTCAAAATCTGAGGTATAATGACATTCTACTTGCTCATGTGCTTGTAGATTTTCAAATAAATCTCGACCTCGGATCCTTCGAGAAGCACAAATTTTCTCCTCTACTTCTTGAGAAACTTAAAATAACCGGATTAAGGATGGAGAGTTTCGTTCTAGCAGAAGAAGGATAAGATCTGAATGAATACCCATAATACAATATATCATGGCAAATGTTTATGTAGGTCAGACCTCCGAAGGCATGTCATGATAAACACGGTAAAACCTTCTATTGAAAACAGGCAAGGCTTCATCCTGCTCTCGTTTCAAAGCATAGAAATTAGTGAGGTAAGAATCTAAATATTTGTATTCACCCCAATACTTCAGGAAAGCATTAGAGAACTCAATCCAAGAGCCAATTAAATCAACTCTCAGACCCTTAAACCATGTAGCAGCATCTTTGATCAAAGATTTCGAAAACATTCTCATGATCACATCTTCATGTGCAATTGAAAAACGATCAAC
Organism: Picea mariana; assembly: GCA_032191745.1. Taxonomy (NCBI): domain Eukaryota; kingdom Viridiplantae; phylum Streptophyta; class Pinopsida; order Pinales; family Pinaceae; genus Picea; species Picea mariana. The sequence goes on along the minus strand of JASDQU010436183.1, from coordinate 53,979 downwards.
AAAATCCAAAAAGGATTCCACGTGTCTCTCGGCTGAAGCTTGATTCTCTCCAGAAAACAAAGGGAGATATTCATAACAGTCATCAGAATAAAAGTGAAGAAGATGGGGTAGTTGTAAAGGTTTGAATATCTTCATCTGGATCTTATCTTGAAAAGTTGTGGGCTGATCATGAGAGATGGTAAGTTGTTGATCAGGTTCAGAAATTATGGCCAGAGGGGCTGAGATCTGGATAGGGTCTGAAACAATTTCTAACTTTTCAAGGTCACATCGCTGATCAGATTATGAAGGAAAAGAAATACAGTGATAATCTTTGTGAATGGGGTTAGGTAAAGTTACCGAATCTACATCTACAATGCAGGGCTGCAGGATTTCCTCTTCTAAAGATGGATATATACAAGAAGGATGATGATTTTCTGAATATACAAAGAAGAAAATAATTCTATTTACACACGCAGGGAAAAGCATGAAAGAGCTGATGAAGAAAAACAATAGTTCATGAAGCAAAATAATGAACTGATACCTGGATCTTGACTTCAGCCTCTTCATCTTTTATCAACAGGATCCTCCCCAGTGGAGTCTTTGAACGTGGAGTCGCCAGATAGAAAATTACAACCAAATGAATGTCCAGGATTTGTCTATCATCGAACATGGATCTATGTCATGTCCCAAGGAAGTTGAGCTTCAATCTCCTCTCCTCGGCAACAGCGCCAATTTGTTATCACTCCAAGAAACCCTTTGTGGTCGTCGACCAAAGGTGCTTGGTAACTTCAAGTAAAATGGATCAATGGGATAACTCAATTCAAATATGGTATTCAGACAGTCAAGATGGTAAACAAATGAACCAGTGCTCTCATGGATTGATAATCAATAGATAACTTTAAGTGGGCGAAGAACAAATTTCTCATAAACCAATACACAATGTAGGGTCTAATAAGCAATGAAGAAACTATTTATTCAGTTATGAGCCAAACAATGAGATAACAGTCATTCAAGGCTTGACAACTCAAATAAAAGTACAGAAAGAAGGTGGAAAAATTGACATCAATAGAGAAAGAAACATGTGATCTGTATTATCATCTATAAGCCTCTATACAATATAGGATTCCTGTATCCAAAACTGAACCCTTTATTCATCAAATGTGCTTGGCTTTATAGCCTTTTCAAACAGTTTCCAGATCCTAGAAAACTGGATCTGATATACTAAAAATAGAACCAAATCAAACTAATTGTCAACTCTAAAAGAACAGATCCTTTATTAAAGGAACAAACCATATCTAAACTAATTCTTCGACAGCTGTTCTGTTTAAGGGACACCTAGAAATCTGGAGTTGATTGCTTCAAAATCTAGATGTAATCTTCTCATCGACTAACTACCATGTAGAATTTGCCAACTAAACCATCATGTCGTGTCTTGTCATTTCCACTGGAAAACTGAGAACTCTACTATTTGTACACTTGTTGCCTGTAATTCTGGAAAGTAGGGATACTCTGCCTTCTATCAATATCATTTTGGTTATTTCCATGAAGATGGGCATGCTCTGCCCCAAGAATATATGGCAGTACTCTTTACTGGTCATATATCTGCATTATTTGGGGTCTAAATGCATCTTCATGTACAAGTTTCCATCCTGCTTCTTCTTGTTCCTTTTCCATCAATATAGTTTCCAAAATAGCTTCCCTCTGAATTCCATTTAGGCTTGTTTCCATGACAATCATAGAAAATATGATGCCATAGAAGCCAATAGTACATTCATTCATAAAGAAAGGATAAGAATGCAGTGCTCTGTTGTTAAAGATATCTCAGGAGTCATGGGGAATAAATGGTCTTCTGTGCTAAATATGTATCGGTATGGTCCTTTCTCCACCATGTTTTCCCCACCCACATCCATCGTGAGCATTCAAAGATGAGGTAGTAGAGCACCTGCTCATTGGGTAAACACTTTGATCTGCTCTGTTCTTTCTACATAATGGATGATTTTCCATTAGTGAAACAGGATTCAGAAGATGCATATCACCAGCTGCTTGGCATATGGAATGTTGCACTTATTTGACTACACTGAGCCACAAACATCTCATAACTATGAGGTGTTCCATTGGCTCCATCTGGGGGAGCTGATGAAGCATGGATGAGAACAACAATGGCATTGAACTAAATGGTAGCTCCAAATGTCTGAGTGATGATTTTGAGTAGTGGGAGATCACTGTAGTCAATAAGTCATGAAAAGACTCATTTTGATTTGCGTCTGGAAATAAAGTGATCTGTAAAAATACTTCATCTGTCTCAAGTTCAACCCGAAATTGCACATTGGTCACACAACAAAGGATCTTAGAAGGTAGATCATACAGTGGCATATGTTGATCAATCCCTTGGTTTGTCGATGCTTCAACCTGCTCTATGTGACCTTGAGGAAAGTAAAAATCCCTCTCTCCAACACGAGGCAAAGTAACAAGAGGACCAACACATGCATGCCATAGTTCTTCATAAAGAGCATCACTAATATCAGTCCCAATCCCTCCAAAGAAAGGATTCTGTGTTGAATTTGAACTTTTCGAAGACATGAGAGATTGAGGAGCTCTTGCAACCTCATTGGATAAAGTTGATTAGTTCCCCATCCAACTGTTATGAGGCAGCCTGCCAGAGAAATTCCTGAAGTTGTTTGTATACGCCTTGATACCCTGATAGTATGCTAAAGCTCAAGCATAATGTTGGTATACCTGGTTTATCCCAAACCCATGTAGAGAAGCTCTGGAACACTCCCGACCTGCCAAAGATTCTATAAAAAGGCACCACCAATGTACCCACAGAGACCCCTGAGAGTGCCCTTGGCATGGGAAATATGTACAAACCCCGTTTGGGTCTTCATACAAAGAGCCTGTAAGAAAAAAAAACCAACAAGAACCAGATTTGGTGAAATCGCATGGACTAATAATGATGAGTACCTATGCGTAATGGGTATATCAAAAAATATTCTCCACAGCTCCATCACATGTTCCTAAATCAAGCTTTTGAAAAGGTTCATTCAACTGCACTACTCCCAAGCATCAAACAACCAACTAAAACATGCCATTTGATGCCCCCTTATCACAGGCCCAACAGAAGTGACCAGCATGCAAAATGAAAAAGCATATTTTTATATATGCTGAGAGGTAGCATAAAAATTGATGACAGGTGAAGAGGAGAAGACTAGGAATTGCCCGTGCAGCTGCACAATGAAACAGAGAGCATGCAGTCATACAAATATGTTCACTTGGATCCTGTTAGACACATGCGTAAAGTTGCTAGCAGCAGAACTGGATCTAGATAGAGTGGTTATGCATTGAGTCAGAGATATCATTCAAAATACCAAATCCCATAACAACCCTAGCATCAAATGGCTTATGTTCAGCCAGTTTCAGCCATAATGCTTTATGAAAAGAACAGAATGTGACCAAAAGATGCCAATTGGTCAATGTTGTGGTGAAGTGAAATCCGAGACTAGTGATGAGCACCTTGTGATGCTGCGCTGGATTAATCAAACCTTCCACACGTCCTTTCCATGAGACATTCAAGAAACAGAATAGCTCTTTCAATAAAACCACAACTCAGCCCTTTTTGAAAATGAGAATGCTTTCGGTGGTTAAGGGCCTTCCTTTACAGCTGCATCAAATAACCTTTCAGCTTCATCATACTCTTTTCTTGCAAGCATGACACAACCCTGTTGATGGAGAGCCAATGTTTTTTGTCTGCTAATGACTCGTGAGAAGTGCTCCTCATCTTTTGAAAACTGTCGCTTTCACCAGTGCACAACCCGTGAGAAATGCTCCTTAGCTGTTGAAATAGCCACTTTCACCAGCTAACCATCATCCTTAAAACATGCGTTAGCTGTTGAAAGCATTCTATGAAAATTTTAAAGGGAAGACCTTTATGGGTCATCTTATTTCTAAGACAAAAATCAAAACCTAAGTCTTGCTACTAGAAAAACTAAAAACTAAATTTGAGAAAACTACCAATAGCCATGCTATCAACCACAAAATGCAACCATGGTGACGGATTCATTTTGGGAGCTAACAGGACTATTACCTTTTTCTTTTTGATGTATCCTTCGATCTTGAGGGTTTGAGGAGTTCTAATTCTAGCCAATGCATTACACGATATCATGGGGGTCAACTCTTCAGATGAAATTGCTTCTACGTTTTCATCTTGAGATGGTTCTTCTTGTTCTTCTTCTTCCTCTTCACAATCTATGTAGAATAATTTCTTCTCACCACACTTATGTCCCTTACTATACTTGCTGTCACAATTAAAGAATAAACATTTTCCTTTTCTTTCCTCCAATTGTTGAGGTGTCAACCTTGTAGGTTGAGCTGTTTTAGAAGAAGGAGCATTTTTCTCTCTATAGATGTTAGGATTGGTCCTTCTAGTAGCCATAGCCATATTTTTACTTCAACATTTCTTGCCACCTTAAATGCATTCTCCAATGATTTGGGTTCCCAAAGGTGAACCTCATGTTGAATGTTATCCTTTAAAGTTCCCATGAATACATCAATCAAGTAATTATTTGGAATATCGGTTACCTTTATATTCAATCTTTGGAAGTTCTCAATGTGCTCGGTAACTAAACCCTTTTGCTTGAGATTTATCAATTGGCTAAATAAGGTATTGCTCCTTGTATCCTCATAGTGTGCTATCATTTCTTCGATGAAAATTGTCCAAGTGATGAGTGATTTGCGAGAACAAAGCCATCAATACCATACAAATTGATTAGTTTCTAAATATAAAGAAGCAATTCGTAGCTTTTGTGTATGTGGCACATTATGTACATCAAAGAATTGCTCCATCTAAAGTATCCATGTGATTGGGTCCATGCCATCAAACTTCCTCATATCGATCTTAGGAACATGGTTGGTCTTCAACCCAAAGTTGGAGTTTCTCCATTTTGGATTCACCTTCCTTGTGTCCTCATCATGAATTTCATGGGATGCACTTTCAATATCAGGTGTCTTCTCTGTTACGAAATTTTTCAATACTTCCATGATCTCCTCTTTTAAACCATCCATCTTTGCCTCCAACTTAGATTCCATCTCTTGTAGTTCATCTTTTGTTACTATCTTCTTTTGTAAATAATTTATGTCGCTACGCATTTCTTCACCTTCATCAAGAGTCCAAGTAGGATTGTCTGGAGGCTTATTTGGTGTAAAAGTTCCCTTTTTGAGTGGCATGTTGGCCAAGTATCACTTTTGAACCTTGATTTTGAGGTGGTTCTGCTAGACAATCTTTCTTCTATTGTATCTCCCAATTTTCGGCCCTTCTAGGTATGAAACTTTCTTTTATGTAGTTCTATGATATTTCTTCTCTGCAATGCCATAGGTCTGATCAAAATTGGATGTGCCAAGTGGAATTTATGGTAACTTCCCCACAACTTGTCGATTTTTGGACTTTCCAGGAGATCTCACGTGTATAGCGTGCCTCGCAAAACATAATTGATATAAAATTATGAAACTTGTACCAAAAATACTATAGACTTTCCACGATCCAATGAAACTAGTCCCACTCAATTTGGATACTCTACGAAGAATTTATGATTGTTTTACCTAGAACACCTTCTTGATACTAGTCAATAGGACTAGTCAGATACCCTATCTTACACAAGGTGTATATACAAATTTAATATGACCCAAAAGATGAAAGTTTTCTCAAATATACCCTACTAATTTCTGTGAATATCCTCCAGATTTCAGGGTTTGAAACATTACAGAACATTTTTTATAGCGAAAATTCCGCAATGACTCATTTCAGGATGATTCCAGAACCCTATCTTGTACAGGATTTATCTCTGAAAGTATAAGGCCTCAGGAGATGAAATGTTAACCTAATGTACCTTGATCCATCTACTAAATATCCTCCAAGTCGTTCCTTCTGAAACTTTGTAGAAAAAATGTTATAGTGAAAATTCCAAGGTGTCTTAGTTGTAGCAGTGAAACCCCGAGACCTTGATCTCTGATACCGTATGTTAAGAACCAAATATCAATATAGAATAGAAAAACCTTAGAAAAATTACTCAACGCCTTGAAAAAGAGATAATTTCAGATAATAAGCCTCTTCAAGGGGGAAACCTCCTTTTACCCCACTTAATTGTTCAAGTACAAGATTATTCCAAATGAAAATGTCTCCTTGGTATATACAGGAGACTAGGAGGTATAATTACAACTAATGGAATAAAGCCGACATAAATAAAATAACATTACTAATGTAATATGCCCCAATTAAAGGGTAATGAGCCAATATTAGGGATTAACATTTACCCTATAAGCTTTGAAGTTGAGGGACTGTACACGGGGGAGGCAACTGAACTATCGCCTCAACCTTCAAAGGATTGACTATGATCCCTATTGTCAAAACTATGAAACCTAGAAGACGACATGACGTCATGTGAAAACTGCACTTGTCTGGATTCAAGAGAATTTGATAGTAGCGGCTTCGCTCAAATATTAGTCGGAGGTGCGTGGGATGATCGATTCTCTTATGAGATCGTGATGCTAAATCATCGAGATAAGCCTCGACTATGTGTCTTAGGTTGTGAAAAGCAAAAGAAATGGCCCACTGAAAAGTGGCTCCAACATTCTTCAAGCCAAAAGGCATCTTTCGATAAGAAAATGTACCCCATGAACAGATAAAATTTATTTTATGATGGTCTTCGGGCTTAATCTGTATCTGATTGTATCCCGAAAAACCATCCATGAAATAAAAGACCTCACATCCTGCACACTCATCAATAATCTAGACAATGAACGGGGTGGGGAAAGTATCCTTTGGACATGCCTTGTTCAAATCACGGAAGTCCATACATACGTGAATCGTTCCCTAATTTTTGTTGACCGAAATGGGATTTGACACCCATTGAGTCAACTGAACTGGGTAGATGAAACCGAATTTGAGCAATTTCTCTACTTTAGCCTTAATAGCTACTGCTTTCCGAGGATTAACTGGATGAAGCTTCTGTTGGACCAGTTTGGCATCAGGATAAGTTGTTATTTAATGTTCGATGATTCTTGGATCAATTCCTGGAATTTCCTTGTAAGACCAGGAAAAAATGTCATGGAATTCCTTAAATAAATATGTATAGATCTGAACCTCGGGGGAGAAGTCTACTCTAATGAAGACATTCTCCATGACGCCAAGGGTTTTGGATATGTCAATAGGTATCATTTCAGCAATGGTTTCCATATTAACCTTGGCATAAATTGTGTGCATATCCATAGGATTAATAGGACAAGAACTATCTCCAGTGATATTCAACATGAATTCTCCTGCCTCTATTCTTCTTAACTCTAGGAGGAAATAGGATCTGTGATGGAGATTGTCCTAGGGTTTTTCTGGACCAGTCAATGCCTCTAAAATTGCCTCATCAGAGGGAAATACCAAGTCTAAAGAATCGATAGTGGCGAGGGAACCTTGAGCCCAAATAGGCTCGATAACTGGATCCAACTCCATTGCAGGAGTCGAATTGGGGTCGACCAAAGCTTGCTGGACAATAGAGTACGCAAATTCTGTCACGGACAAGGGAATGGACATGCCAGGATTCCCTATCCCTTCCATTGAAGCTGATGGGGAAGGAAGAGTCCACGGATCGATAAAGTAAGTCATACGGAATGAAGACACTTGAAAAATCTCATCCCTAGGCTGGTTGGGGACAGTCGATATCATCTTGACATCTCTAAAAGGAGGTGGTTAATCGAACATACCCATCAAAGGTGGGCACAAAACAACCCCCACATTGATGATGTCAAGCTATGGGTTATCAATCATCGGGACCATGGATGCCCCTGATGAAGGTTTTATCCTAGAGAAGGATAAATGATCAATGGTCATGATTCAACCCTCATGTGGAAACAACAAGACCCAAAAAATTGTGGCAACCACTGCATGCATTGCATATGTCCAACCCCTTCCTAACAATAGGTTGTAGTCGAGAGGGGCATCAACCACTTCAACTTCGACGCACACGATCTTCCCTCCTAACTGCATGGGGAAAGAAGGGATGATTCTATGTGGTCTGAAATAATGACTATCAAAAGAAGTAAGAAAAGTAAGTGATGGAGACAAAATGGGTTGGCCAATGGCCTTCCAACACGCCAATGACGTCACGCATGTCGAGGCACCCTCATCAACCACCATGCAAAAAATGTTCCAAGTAAAATATTTTGTGGGGTGAGCCACTACTATCCGAAATGCAATGTGGTATCGAAGATGAGGCTTCAAGTCGATCGTATCAAGCATGATCATTCCCGTATTACAAGTCTCAGTGGATCCTAAGGTAGCCAGCAGATCCTTTCTCTACGAAGGAACACTCTGGAGGACCTCCAAAGTAGACATCGCGCAAGGGGTTTGTGACAAATCCTCCACCACAGAGTAATTTTGGGTGGCCCTTACATTTGGATTATGCAAAGCTTTCTTGAACACCCCTTTCTGTATGTGCGTCATTGTTTCACCCATCATCCTCTTAATCTGGAGAGGAACAGATGGGTTTTCAGCTTCTTTACCCTTTCCAACAGTGCTTGGAATTTCGTAATCGTGTGCCCTAGTTTCTATGTGAGTGTCACCCTTCAACATATAAATTTTTGTCGCTAAGGGGTTACTAGAAGACAAAGGGGGTCCCTGATTGTCCCCATCCACGCTCGAAGAGGCTTGAGTCAAATTTTTTCCATGTGGAAATGGGTTTGTTAACACAACAAGCTATTGTTTTGCAAATAACTTATGGGCCTCTGCAAGTCGAGGGCACAGGTGAGTCAGGTGGTCTTCCATGAAAAGGTTACACAAATAATTCAACTTTATTTTCTTTGTGCTTCCCCTGCCATCATTATTTGTGGGTTTCTTATCCACCTTACCCTTCTTGTTTCGCTATTTTTTCTTGCCGTCAGGCTGCTGGTTGGCCTTTGGGTTTGTCGACTACACACTTCATACATCCGACGTTTGAGTAGGGGGAGTAGCCAAACTAGAGGTTTGGTTGGACGTTGTCTACTGTATCAAAAATTGTTGCAATTGATTTGATAGATAATCAGTGGGCTTCACTTGTGCTGAACCAAATATGTCATCGGCATGTGGTCCATAATTGTGTTTGGTCTTCTCAAGGATAGACCATGGCACATCTGGAAAAACCTTGTAAAGTAAACCAAACTAAGAGTATATCATTTCAAGATGTTGATCTCTCATTATTGCCTCTTCCTTGGAAAATACCCCCGATGTTGCAACGTCCTTGGATAGCTGAGGTACCAAAGACTTGAGGAACCACTCTAGCAAGAATGCTGGTGGAACTAGTACTTTTATCAAACTTTTTCGATGCCGCCATTCTTAGATGTGATCTGAGATATGATCGACCTTCGTCTACTCGAATTTGGCCAGCAATTCAGTGCCAACATCATATCTCACAAGTAGTTGGAAATGGTTTAGAAAAACCATTGCCAATTCGCTAAAGGAAGGGTATCTTCAGAGGTTGAGCTTGATGTACCATTTTGTGGCACTCCCGATGAGAGTGCGTTGAAATGGATGCAACTGAATGGAGTCATATCTTGAGAGTTCGATGAGAACCATATGTGAAATGTGGTCACATGATTGCCTAGATATTCATTAGGCTTACCTTCAAACTTTGGAATGTCTGAGGGAACCGTCGTCGACATGGGAGGCCAACGTCGATCATGACATATTGGGTCATTTAAAAATCTTGACAAGTCTGGAAAATGAAACATTGCCAGATACGATAGCTTGGGTTATTGACTATGTACAGGAGGGAAGGAGACTAGAATTTGACCATCACCAAGTTGCCAAGAAAAGTTAGACTGTTGTCCAGGGTTCTGGTAAAAACCATGGCCTAGGCCAACATTCAGATACTACACTTGTTGAGAGGTCATCAGTTGACTCCCATAGTTGGACGTTGAGATATGGGAAGGGATTTCTTCCTATGTTGTGTTCCAAAGGTTCTTGAAATGGTTTCCCCCTGCCAATCTAACAAGCATAGGTACTGAGCCTTGCCCAAGGTTCAATTGACCATGGAAGGGCTTGCCCCTGATCAACAACCCTGACAAGGGAACTAATCCCTGTCATGGATTCCAGAGTCCTTGTGAGGAGGAGACTCATGTGTTTTCCCCCTGTGTAGGAATAGTACCTTGCACAAGATTTTGTGGTCTAAAACCAGGGTTTCCCCTGGCCGAGACAGCAACTAATGAGAATGCATTATTTCCAAATGCGTCGAACAAAGAGAACAAAATTGAAACCACTGGCATGGTGTAGGAATAAGGTCCTTGAATGCCTGCTCCAAACAAGTTGTAGTTCATGTTTGGCCAAATGGGCTATTGAGAAGCACCACTGAGCGAGGGGGGCGAAGGAGGTATATGACCCCCGTAATAAGGGAAATCATTATAGGGGGCTGAGGTGCCACCCATGGACCCTTGTAGAGGAGTGTTTGATCTCCCTTCCCCCAGACCCATGGTCTGTAGGGTGGAGTAGGTGAGGATCGAGTTTGTATCAAATTTGGGCATCTCGTATGAAAACGGAGGACCTGTCATACTCTGTGTGAATGGTGCAGTGATCTCCACCATAGACAGAATCAGACCGTTGCCCAAAGTAGAGGCGGTCGAGACCATAGAGGTTTAGACTGGCAAAGGTGGGTTAGGAGGAAGAATGCCCCCTATGTTGGTAGTTGTAGAGGGAGTGTGAGGACTCCCTGACAAAGTAGTATCATTTTCTTCCATCACTACTTGCAGGACTATCTGACGCTCGTGATGTGTTACCCTTGGAGGGGAAAGATGTATCAAAAGTGGCATTGAAAATTTAGTGATCGGAGGGTTATACAGACTAAGAGCTTCTACTCCAAGGTCAGAAATAGTCAGTTCCTCCATATACAAGTGTTCTCCTCTCAAAGATGGCTTGGGCATAGTTTCCTATGGGCCGGTCACCTCAAATGACCCTTACTGGTCAAGTCTTCGTCGTAACAGTGACAGTGGTGGCTCCAAATTAAAATGCAGCAAGCCTTGAAGCCTTCGTGACCAGCAGAGCTCTTGATCTTCCACTGTGTGAGAATATCAATGACACAGTAAGGCTTTTTCTAACATTGAAGACCAAACACACACTAGAAAAGTTCCTATGAGATAAAGCAAGAAAAGTACTAACTAGTTGGAAGAATAGTTACGACAACCAACACTATAGAAACTTACTAGTGCAAGTGAAAATCGAACACAGAAGCACCCTCTGGGTAAACTCTACAAAGCATGGCCCAATGTCTACTCTAGGTACGATGGTATACCATTTCATTCACCTACCTAAGTCCCTAAGATAAAGGAAACTAGGTTTCCAGCTCGCGAACATTCACTAGGCGGGTACAGTTGACAGTTGGGTGGGCCGCAATGAGCAAGGTAACTAAGCCCAGAGCCTACCGAGGGTATCATAAGCAAGTGGTCTGAAAGACAATTGAGGACCAAGAATGGATTTAATATCCATGAAGCTCCGTGGCAAATGCAACCAACAGTATCCCACAACAAGTCCTCAATATCCATTCCCCACTACGCTTGGTCCATATTTGGAGGGGTTATCTCCACTACCTCTCTACACATGACCTCGTGTTTAGCCCCTGTGTTAGAGGGGGTTCCCAGATAACTTTCACGTTTACTAGAATTTTTACACTCCTTAGCACTGACTCCAATGTTTGTATGTAAGCCTTGAAGAGTTTCCTCTCCAACCTAATTCAAGGCTCTAGCCTAGACTAGTTGATTGACCCTACAAACATAAAGTCTAGTTGATTTTAAATTAGTGTTAATTTTATATGTCTTGTTTTAAGTCAAGGAAACGACAATGAAACTAGTGGTGTGTTTTGAGAGATGAAAAAGGAGAAGCAATGAAACTGAAAGAAAAAATACTTTTTTTCTTTTTGACAAATAAAGATTTGTAACTAAATCTTTAACCAACTTTTCATAACTACTTTTTCTAAGATCTTTTAAAGGAAAACCTAAAATAGGATTTCGCTTGACTACAATCTACTTATGTTCTAAGCAATCAGTAAAGAACTTAAAGAAAAGAACTCTTTCTCCTAATAAGAAAAATAATCAACCCAACTACTTAACCAAACAAAGAAATGAAAACTTTTATATTCTTTTTTTTATGATTCAAACAAGAAACTTGAAAATGAATTCTTTTCTTTTTCTTTAAAGCAAGAGAAAGGGGAAAAAGTGAAAAACAACCAGACAAGACTGAGAACTAACGTATGGCCTACTACGGATTGCAAGGAGTCCCTAAAGACACCTAAGAGGTTGATCGAAAAATACTCGAAGACTTGCCCAAAACCCTTCTGAACTAAACACAAGAAATATTTAAAAAGATAACCAAACTGATGTCAAACCTAGGATTCAACTGTAAAAACAGAGACACTGTACTTAATCAAGTAACCATGAGAAGTTAGACTTCAATCAGGGAAGAGGTTGACTTCCCCTTCTTAAGGAAAAAGTTTCTTGACATAGGCACGCTACTGGTGCTTAAGCATCCTGCATATGTACATGGGTTGTCTAAAGGCAGGGCATGTATGTACGCATGTAGACCCACTACAGGTCACGTACACCTCTATAAATCCTCAAAAAGAAGACAAAAAAGTAGACTAATAGGGAAGGGAGACCTGATATAGCACCAACAGGTGACCAGAATCCATTAAAGACTCAACAGACTCAGAAAGAAACTCAAAAGGTAAAAACCAATCAAACACCCATAAAATCCCCTAAAACCCTAGAGGTTTCCCCAGTATGGTCTCTAGTTTTGTTATAGCGGGAAAACCCCCATATGGAAAATAGTAGGGTTCAACATGTATGCATATATAACCATCTAAAAGTCTCCTACTTTTTATAACTACCCTGAATATACCCCACATTCATGCATGAAATACAAAGTGAAAAGATCGGGTAACTCTACCTTTAACTCTGCGTCTGGTGTTTATCCTTTCGCGTTTGATTTCTCCACTGACTACAAGCCTTCTCCTAAGGTTGGCCTACATTCACAAATAGATAAATAGGGAACTACAAACATGCATCTCATATATGAATCATGGGTTAGATGTCAATATAAAACATAAATCAAACATAGATATTTGACACATCATATTTCGGGACTGAAAAAGTATTCCTTTTATTGATATCACAATGTTTACTTACAATGTGATCGACGATTGCTCCACAAACCTGGTTCGGGATCCTCTTCACCAAGATCCAACTACGCTTCCACGCATCTTTCTCCTCTCACACTTCTTCTAGGGAAATGGCATAGGCTTATGATCGAGGAAAAAGGGCCAAGATGGGAAATTCTGATACAAATCTCACAAGGTGGCTTCAATTATATGGCTTCAATTATATGGGGCAAGGAGGGGCTGTGAAACGGGCAGAGTTTCACTATTCTTATGCTTATCTTTGGAATGATACCCCAACACCTCCTTTTATATGAAAAAAGGATGGTTATTCGGTTGGGTGACAGGCTATAGGTGGTGGGACAGTTGGAAAACTACCCAATAGCCCATAATCTCAACTAATTCCTTGCAACTTTTTAATTTTTGCAACTTTTGTGGGTATACATGGGCTGTAATGGTGCAACTAGCATACGTACGTGAGTTGTAGTAGTGCAACAAGCGTGTGTACATGGGCAGTAGTGGTGTAGGGCACGTACATATTCAAAAATAGGGTTTTTAAGAAGAGTTTCTCAGTGATGGCTTGGAAAAAAAAGCAAGTAAGAGGGCTTGATGCCAGGTATGCATGTATGGTACACTTTAGGGTTATAACACCCATTACAAAATAAGATCAGGAAAAAACCACATTTGTCTCCAATTTTGGATCATTTTCATACAACGTAACGTCATTCAGCCTCAAGAATTCCCCAACAGTCTTCTCTAGGATAGTGGTCAAGGCATTCCAAGAATATATTTACAAAAAAATGGTTGTGTACTTTGAAGATTGGACCATATACAGCCTAGTGAAAGACCACATCTAATGGTTAAGAATGATGTTGGAAATATGCAGGAAAATTCACTTGTCCTTGAATATCAAAAAAATCATCTTTTCCACACCCATAGGCATATTGTTGGGCCACATCATATGAAAACATGGAATCAAAGTCGACATGGCCAATATCAAAGTTATTCTCAAATTGAAACCACCAATTAGCCAAAAAAAAATCAAAATATATCTTGGGAACACTAGATATTATATAAAGTTCATCAGACACTACTCCAACATCAATTTTCCAATTGAGGAGCTACTAAAGAAAGAATTCGAGTTCCATTGGAGCTAGGATTGTAATAAATATTTTGAGTTATTGAAAACAACATTGGTGGAATTTCCCATACTAATATTCCCATACTGGTCCATGAAATTCCATGTCCATGTGGATGTGTTGTCCCTTAGTTATCGAAGAAAGTGAAGATCAAGGAAGAAAAAATAAAATGCGAACTTCACGGAAGACACAGTGACTGTTACTGGGTCGAAGTGAGAAAAAGAGAAGAAAAGATTGAGCAAAGCAAGCCATTGCATGAGGAGATCAAGGATGATAGATCAGCAAAAAAGAAGGATCATGGATAACTCATCAATTGGAAAAATCCACCGTTAGATGCTTTGGAGCACCGCATGAGAAGGAAGGAAAGACAGGCTGGCGAAGCCTTGAAAACGTGGGTCAAGTTGACCTAGGGTTTAGACACCTGGGTTTTGGTAACTAGGGTTTTGGACACCTAGGTTTTGGCCTAACGATGTCAGTGAGCCACTATAATGTATAAATAAAGGTCATAAGGAGCTAGTTTGGGTTGGTACGGTATTGTTGGGTATAGTTGTATTGATGATTAAGAGTGATTATTGTTGTGTGAGAGAGAAGCGCTAAGTGTGAGAGCCTTATGGTATTGTAATATCTTCAGCTAAGTGTGAAGATAAATCCTGTAGCTAAGTGTGTAGGAAGGGGAGAGAAAGAGAGGAGAAGAAAGAGGATCTTCTAGCTAAGAGCGCAGACAAGAACTGTATGCTTCATCCTAATATATTATAAAGAACAGTTATGTGGATGTAGCCCTAGAGAGATGGTGAACCACGTATATTTTGTGTTGTGTGTGATTGATATTCTGTCTCTGTCATTGATATATTGTGATTGTACTACTATGTTAGATATGATAAGTAGATGTGAAAAATATATCTAAGATGATAAGTGATATATGAATGTTGTGTTGTTCTTGTGTTAGATCCACTTGATCTTCCCTTTGGTTGTAGACATCTCTGTCCTGCAACCCCCTCATAACTAGTTCGGGTGAGACTGCATCTGCTTCGTAGTTGTTTCCGAAAGGGCCAGTAGTTACAACTTGTTGGTGTGCTCTTGGAGCTGAACCCTGGGTTTTCCCCTATGCCAACAAATGGTTTTGTTTCTGGGACATGAATCTTCTTGAGAGAAGGTCAAGGTGGTTCCCATCGAAGACATAGACTCAAAAGTGGATAGAGGATCAAGAAAAGGACTTCGCTGAAGCTCAGAACAAGAACCCTAATTGTATTATAGAGGATTGGTTGGAGAAATATATATTCACTGATATACACGAAATTTTCTTTGGGGGAATCCATCAGGAGCTATACAAGTGGCTAGCTAGATTAGAAGATACCTAGTTTGAGATCCGATCTAGACTTCCTATGGCTTGGATGTCAGAATTGATCAAGAAGGTCAAAAGAGTTTATAGCGCTATATCATGAGCAGTAGATCACTGGTTTGATAGCACCATTGGAGGGTACATCACAGATTTTGTTGTTGATAGAATAGAATCATACAACCAAGCTGAGAGATACTTCTTCAAGGGACCTAGAGGAAATTTTTTACAATTCCTGAAGTTGAGACTCAAGATGCGATTGCAAGAATTCAGACAGTGATAGTGAGAGAAGCTAGAAATATGTATAGTGGGAGAGTGTTCAGAGAAGTTCACCTTGCAAACCTATTCAAGTAGAACTATAGGGATGAAGGTTTCTCTAGTGGAGAAGAGGCATATCTGATAGATGGGGAGCATTCAGAACTTCCTGGGACAGAGGAACAGAAAGCTGAAGATCTTCATCGAGGAGAACCGGAAACCTCAGAAACTGCACAGACCATCAAAGTAAGTATTGTTATCCCTCATGTTGATTCAGTATTAAGA
Organism: Picea mariana; assembly: GCA_032191745.1. NCBI lineage: Eukaryota > Viridiplantae > Streptophyta > Pinopsida > Pinales > Pinaceae > Picea > Picea mariana. The sequence goes on along the minus strand of JASDQU010436183.1, from coordinate 37,831 downwards.
AACCATAGTAATCCCAATCACCAGAGCATCTAGAGCACTGTCAATAGTATTCCACCACATATTCAGTCAGGGACCCTAGGAATATCTATGGCAGATGAGATGAGGCTTCCTATCTTTAGGGGAGATGGATCTGAAGATCCTGATCAACATTGGTTCCTATGTGAAGCCATATGGAATATTAAAAATGTCACTGACAAAGTTGTCAAAGTAACCCAGTTTAGTACCACTCTAAGGGATCACGCACTAAGTTGGTACATGAAGCTTGTTCAAGGACTTGCACAGCCTAAGCCACTGAATCATATTAAGAATGTGTTGATTATAGAGTTCAAGAAACCCAAGTTGGAGTCACGTTGTATTACAAAGCTGAAAGAGATCAAGCAGAAGGTGGTCGAACTTGTTTGGGAATTCAATCAAAGATTCAAAACCTTAATAGGCATTGACTTTTCAAATCCAAGATGAACAAAACAAAGAATGGTTCATTGCTACCCTCTTACCACACATCAGAGACCCTCTGATGCAATAGAAGATTTCTTCTCAGTCTAAGGTGCTGGAGATCACCATGAAACTAGAATCAACCCCTATGGGAGAATCCTGCTCAAGTATGAGTCAGATATTGAGTCAGCTGACTAGTTTGTCTCTACAGGTCAAAGATATGAAGAAATACAAGGGAAAAGATAAAAGATAAGACATATGGTGTGTCAGATGTAGATTAGAAGGCCATGACATGGAACATTGTCCCCTATTCAATGAATACTTGGCTTCTGGAGCTCCGAGCCCTTTGAAGAAAGTCACCTTACCTTGGTGCGAGGTATGCAGAAACAGACATCGCCCTAGTGAGTGCTACTACATGAAAAAGTATGTTCAAACACCTACAAATTTTTACTGTACATTCTGTAAGTCCGTAGGACATGATGATAGAAATTGTAGGGATTACAATCTCATGCATGAAAGGTCAAGAGACATATATAAGATTCAAGGCAAAGTACAACAAGAAGGAAACACTACGTAGTATAACTCTCCTGGGAGAGGAAACTTCAATCCTCATGGTGGGTTCAGAGGAAGAAGACGAGGAGGAGGAATGGGTCGAGGCCAAGGATAGATCATCTGTTATAACTGCACAAAACTAGGGCACCTTGCTAGGTATTGTCAGAACCCTTGTACCACTTCCAACTACTATAACTCGTTTGACCATGTTGTAGAAGATTGTCTCGTGCTTCTAGCTAAGCTTCAGGAAAGATGAGGACCTTAGAAGAACCCACAAGTGTAACTGATATATGATCAACCTCGGAGAGAAGACCCTAGAGTAGCTGTTATAACCAGAGGAGGCATTGTTACAGGAGAAGACAAGCTAACCCAAGGGAAGAATATAGAAGATTCAGAAATCAAAGCTACAGAGAAGACACAAATGTTTGATGCAAATAAAGAAAGACAAATTCTTGAGGAAGTAAGGAAATAATTCAGAGGAGACCAAGGTTCCTCATCAAATACTAGACCAGAAGTGAGAGAATATGGAATGCCTCTAGAATTTGATCAGTCTGCTTCGCCAAAATAAGGAAAAGAGGTAAGCAAACTCATGGAATTTTTATATACTTGCATTAAGTTGATTTAGGATGAAAGCATTGTACAAGAGTTACAAAATTTAATCAGACAATATGAGCTAGGAAAGATAGACCCTTTACTGAATAGGGTAATACACCAAATCGATAATAAGAGAAGGAAAAATAAGGAATTACATTTGAATGCTCAAATATGAGAGTATGAGATATATTATGTAGTCCTCAACTTAGGGTTGGAGGTCAATGTCATGATGAAGAAAACTTGAGCGTTGATGGGAAAACCGAAGTTGATCTATTCCCCTATCAGGCTTAGGATGGCTAATCAACAAGTTGTAAGCCCTTTTGGAAGATTAGAACATGTCCCTGTGGACATCGATGGAGTAAGAACGTTTGCATATTTTGAGGTAATTGAAATAGTTGATGATAGCTATCCTTACCCCGCGTTGTTAGGAATTGATTGGGCTTTCAACAATTCCACTATGGTTGATTTAAAGAAAATATGTATGACTTTTGAAAGAGATGGCCTTAGGTTCATTGCACCTTTAGATCCAGATGAAGTTTAGAGATACACGGAACCTATCAGAGAAGAAGGCCATGCATATGCACTAGAAAATATATACAAGCTAATAGACAGACAACAGGACTACATTAATCCTACAGCCGATGCAAACCTAAGCTGGTGAAGTGAGAGATCATGTTCATCAGACTCAGAAGAAGCACTGGAGAACTAGTAGAATAATATGTATGAAGTATCTACAAGAATATGTGATAGATTAACTAGAGAATTCCACTGGATTGGCACAACAGTAAGCAACTTACCCACCTTTGATGGTCTGAATCCTTTAGAAACCTTCTTGTCGAACTTTGAATAAAGTGTACCAATACAACAAAGATTATTGGCAATGTATGAGGCCTTAAAACCCACACCATAAATATGGTGGGGGACACATAAACATAGCATCACAGAATGGGTACAATGTCGTACCCTGATGACAGCACGGTTCTCAGCACAAGTAGAAGGCTATGAAGTTCACTACAAAGGTCGAAGTTGTCCAAAGGACCATGTGCAAAGTTCAGAGGAATCCTGGAGCAACATTCCTCAATAACAATGGGTGCACAAATTCATTAACACACTGGACATGACACCTATCAATTGGTACCTTCAAGCAGAGCTGCGCCTCATCACTACGGATTGGGAAGGTATGACTCGGAATTTGTAACTACATTCCTATTTGAAAGCCAATTTCCTTCAGTATACCAAGCACTACAGATCGTCAGACAGAAAGTACTTGAGGAGGCCTTTAGCCTCTCTTTAGGGAGAGAAGAGGATGAATGGATTGTGCCTCTCCATAAAATGCATGGTTGTTACAACATTAATGCGAATGAAGATGATGATCCCAGGAAGGTGAACATCATGAAAACAGAAGGTCAGAGAGATGTGGAAGGACCAGGAGTTGAGCTACCATTTATTGGACAACCGATCAAGATTAATAAGGTCAATATTAGAATAGAGAAGACACCAAAGTTTGAAAATGTTGGAGATTATTGGGATGTTGCCACCATTGACAAAATTACAGAGTCATTGCAAGAATATCAGGACTTGTTTCCAACCAAGTTCACTGATATGAAGGGAATTAAAGGGCATATGGGAGAGATGAGGATTCCCTTAAATCTAGATGAAAGACCATTCAAATAGAGACCTTATAGACTAAACCCTAAATATAAGGAAAAAGTGAAGATTGAGCTTGACAGAATGTTGGAAGCAGGGATTATAGAACCTGTCGAAGAGTCAGAGTGGATTAGACCTATGGTGGTACAAGACAAGAATACATGAGAAATCAAGATATGCGTAGATCTTAGGAAGATGAATGATGCTTGTTTTCATGACCCCTTCCCTACACCATTCACTGACGAAGTGTTAGATAATGTGGAAGGCCAGGAAGTATATTCTTTTACAGATGGATTTTTAGGATACCATCAGATCCGGATTGCCAAGGAAGATCACCACAAGACCACATTTGCAACAGAATGGGGATCCTACCAATATACAATGATGCCATTTAGATTAAAGAATTCCCTAGCCATGTTTTCCAGGGTGGTGGTCGAAGCATTCAAGGAATTTCTGCATAAATTTCTAGAAGCATATTTGGATGATTGGACTATTTTTAGTTTATTGAAGAATCATATTTAATGTCTAAGGCTAATGTTGGATAAATGAAGGCAATGTCAAATTTCCTTGAACCTGAAGAAATGTATTTTCTTTTCACCATTTGGAGTTATGTTAGGACATATTGTATGTAAGAAAGGATTGTTGGTAGATCCATCCAAGATCACCATTATAGTTGATCTACCCCCTCCTATGTCAGTTAAACAGTTACGCATTGCGTTGGGACACACAGGCTACTACATGAATTTCATTAAGGGATATGCTCAGATTATAGTGCCCATGGAGAAGTTGTTGAAGAAGGATTGTCAGTTTAGTTGGACAGAAGAATGCCAGCAGAGCTTTGACACACTGAAATAGAAAATGGTTGCTGTGCCCATCCTGGTTTTCCCAGATTGGACCAAGGAGTTTCATGTGCATGTCGATGCATCTTCCATTGTTTTAGGAGTTGTGTTAGTATAGCTGGGAGAAGGAGATATTGACCACCCATTAGCCTTTGCTATCAGGAACCTATCAACTGCTGAGATTAATTACACCACCACTGAGCGAGAAGGGTTAGCCATGGTATACGCATTGCAAAAATTTCACCACTACTTGTTGGGAGGACACTTTAAAATGTTTACTGATCACTCCATGATGAAATACCTAGTCAACAAGCCAGTGTTGGGGGGAAGGATATGCAGATGGATTTTGATATTTCAGGAATATGATTTTGAGATCATAGTAAAGCCAGGGAGAATGAACAAAGGTCATGATCACTTGTCAAGGTTGGAACATGGTGAAGAGCCAACCAGTTTGGAGGATGCACTACCAGATGCACAACTACTGGCCATTAGAAAGATCGATGACCACTTCACATAGATAGTTCAGTTCCTATCAACAGGAATGGCACCTAGTGAGTACACAATTCCTTAGAAGAAACAACTAGTAGTGCGCGTTGCAGACTTCTCACTTATAGCTGGACATCTATACAAGATGGGAGCTGATGAGATATTGAGAAGGTGTGTTATGGAGGTAGAACAACCACTGATCCTCACAGAATCTCATGAAGGCATCACAGGAGGACAATATGCAGGAAAAGTAACTGCACAGAAGGTTTTTAGAGCTGGCCTTTAGTAGCCTACCTTACACAGAGATGCTAAAGACTATTCCAGAGCCTGCGACATATGCCAAAGAGTTGGGAAACTATCCAAAAGAGATGAAATTCCATTAGCCCCACAACTGACCCTACAAGCATTTGAGAAATGGGTCATTGACTTAGTTGGACCTATAAACCCACTAGGAAAGCATACAGGAGCAAGGTACATAATTACAGCTACAGAGTACTTGACCAGATGGGCCAAAGCAAGATCAGTTAAGGATTGTAGTGCAACTACAATTGCACACTTCATATTTGATGACATCATAACCAGGTTTGGATTCCCAAATATCCTTATGAGTGATCAAGGTACACATTTCATCAATAAGAGAGTTGAATCCCTGACTGAAGAATTGGTAGTCCACCATCAGAAGAGAACACCATACCATCCACAAGAAAATGGGATAGTTGAAGCATTCAACAAGATCTTGGAGACAACACTCACGAAGATTTTCAGTGTGAACATGGATGATTGGGATTTAAGAGTACCAATAGTATTATGGGCCTATAGAACCACTTGCAAGAAGCTAACAATGCAGACCCCCTGCAAGTTGTTTTATGGTCTCGAAGTCATTGTTCCAATGGAATATCCGGTACCAAGCCTAAGAATTGTTGCCTTTACAAATATGGATGAACCTAGCACTATTCAAGAGAGGCTTCCACTGTTGGTTTAATTGTAGGAAGACAGATTTATTGCAGGATTCCATCAACAGGTACAGAAAGAAAGAGATAAGGCCTACCATGACAGGCACATAAGGAAGAAGGCATTTAAACAAGGTGATCTAGTACTGGTATATGACAGCAAGTTCATAAAACATCCTAGGAAGTTCAGAATGCATTGGATAGGGCCATATCAGATCGCTTATGTTAGAGAGAGAGGAGCTACACAATTGAAGACTCTGAATGGGGAGTGGAAGGAAGGTTTAGTGAATGGGAGTCCATTGAAATTGTACTATGACAACTAGTTACCTCACAGTTCCCAATAAACGCAAGATGAAAAGGGTCTAGGTACAAGGTGCAGTTGAAACTGGGTACCAGACACAGAAAAGACAGTATGCACAAGGAGGAAAAGGAGGCATAAAGCATAAAGTAGAGGCTGCATTTCGTAGTCAGAAGTCGAAGTAAAATAGAAGGACCAGGTTTGAAGTGCCTTGGGATGAGTCAAAGGTGAGTGTTGGGGGTATGTTGGCCCTTGGTTATGGAATCAAGCGAAGATCAAGGAAGAAAAAGGAAAATGTGAACTTCACGAAAGACACAGTGACTGTTACTGGGTCGAAGTGAGAAAAAGAGAAGAAAAGATGGAGCGAAGCAAGCCATTGGACAAGGATATACAGGATGAAATATCGGCAAGAAAGAAGGATCGTGGACAACTCAGCAAGTGGAAAAATCCACTGTTAGATTCTTTGGAGCACCGCCTGAGAAGGAAGGAAAGACGGGTTGTTGAAGCCCTGAAAACGTGGTTCAAGTTGACCTAGGGTTTAGACACCTAGGGTTTTGGTATATAGGGTTTTGGACACCTAGGTTTCGGCCTAAGGATGTCGGTGAGTTATTTTAATGTATAAATAAAGGTCATGAGGACCTAGTTTGGATTGGTACGGTATTTTTGGGTATAGTTGTATTGATGATTAAGAGTGATTATTTTTGTGTGAGAGAGAAGCGCTAAGTGTGAGAGCCTTCTAGTATTGTAAGATCTTCAACTGGGCGTGAAGATCGATCCTGCAGCTAGGTGCACAGGAAGGGGAGAGAAAGAGAGGAGAAGAAAGAGGATCTGCTAGCTAAGAGCGCAGACAAGAACTGTATGCTTCATCCTAATATATTATAAATCACAGTTATGTGGATGTAGCCCTAGAGAGAGGGTGAACCACATATATTTTGTGTTGTGTGTGACTAATATTCTTTCTCTGTCATTGATATACTATGAATGCAATACTATGTTATATCTGATAAGTATATGTGTAGAATAGATCTAAGCTAATAAGTGATATATGAATGTTGTGTTGTTCTTGTTTTATATCCACTTGATCTTCCCTTTGGTTGTAGACATATATGTCCTACAACCCCCTCATAAATTCTTTGGGTGAGACTGCATATGCTTCGCAAGTGTTGCCGAAAGGTCCAGTAGTTAAGGCTTGTTGGTGCACTCTTGGAGTTGAACCCTGGGTCTGCCCCTGTTCCAACAGGGTGCATCTAATGCTATTGTCGGTGTATTATTATCCCAACCATATCATGACATGGTCGACCACCAAAACATATATGTCATTTGGAAATTAAATAAAGCAGAAAGAAACTACTCAATGATGGAGTGTGAAGCTCTAGCAATGATTTTTTCCCTTCAAAATTATGACAATATTTACTAGAAAATCCATTTATATTATTCATGGACCATCAAGTGCTGAAATATCTAGCAAATAAACCAGTCCATCAAGGAAAAAATTGTTGATTTCTTCTACTATTTCAACAGTTCGACTTTGAAGTAGTAGGCTAGCCAAGAAAGAAGAGTTCCAACCTCAATAATCTATCCCTACTTGAGACATGATAATATGCAATTGGGATAGACAATGACTTACCAGATGCAAATTTAGTCAGGGTTGAAGAAACTCCCAAATAACTATAAGAAGTTGCAAACTTTCTAAAGGAAGGGAAGGCATCTGAAGATCTCCCAGCCAACAAAAGAAAAATCCTAGAAATGAAAATTACACCATTCACTCTTATGAATGGATATATTTACAAGTTAGGCCTTGATAATATTTTGTGAATATGTGCATTAGAGGATGAATGTGAGGACATAATTAATGAAGCACATGCAAGCCCAACGAGAGGTGACTTTCAACCTGACACGATAGCCAGAAAAATTATCCAAGTCAGTCTCTAGTGGTCAACTTTACACAAATACTATTGTAAACAGATAAAGAAATGTGATAAGTATCATAGGATAGTCTAAACCATTATTGAAAAATGAAATGCCCTTGCATTTGGTAAACCTCAATTTATCGTTCGAAATTTGGACTATTGATTTTGTTAGTCCATTCCCAAGAAGAGAAAAAATATTTGGGGAAAATATATAATCACAACAGTCAAGTACTTAAATAAATGGGCTTAGGCAGAACCATCTGAAATTGTACAAAGGAAACAACCAAAAAATTCATGTATGAAAACATAGTAACAAGATTCAATTGTCCTTTGACAATAATTAGCAATCAAGGAACTCACTTTGTCAATAGTACAATTGAAGTATTTTTCAAAAATTTATTGATCAACCACAGATATACAACTTCATATCATCCATAGGCCAATGGAGTTGTCAAGTCATTCAACAAGACATTACATAAGGGTTTAACGAAAATATGTGGACTTGAAAAATATGATTGGAATGATAAGGTTCTATAAATACTATAGGCCTATATAATAGTGTATAAAATATTGACTAGATAGATGCCATTCAAGTTAGTCTATGGTCAAGAAGTTGTAATTCCATTACAATTATGTGCCAACCTAGGAAGGATATCCTCCGTCTTGGAATTCGACCATGTGCTTAACACAAGATAATGCTTATATCAGTTAAATCAATTAGAAGAAATGATGCTTTCACAACAACATTAAGATATCCAAAAAAATCAACAAAAATCTTGGCAGGATTGACATATTAAAAAGAAGGATATCAATGACTGAGACTTGGTACTTTTATACAGCAATCGAGTAAAAGGAAACCCAATAAAGTTATAAATTACGCAGTTGGGTCTATGTGTGGTTGAGGACATCTGACCAATAAGAGAAGTACATTTTAAAAAATTTCAAGGGAACCCCTTCAAAAAATTAGTCAATGGGGACCAATTAAAAAAATATAATACATTAAAGTCTCAAGTCTTGCTGGTGAAAACCTATTAGGGGGTGCCAGTAGGACTCAACTGTTGTTGTTTGGGAAGCACCGGAAATACATTCTACTAGATTGATAAGTAATAATGAGGTTATTAATTATTAAGCAATATTATTAATTATAATATGATTATTGTAATAATATATTTATGATGTAAAGTATAAATATATATAATAAATTATAAAGCATAAAGAATAGATACAAAGTATATTTATATTATATGTATAATATAATATAAAGTATAAATATATTTATTACCCAAGGGATGCATCTCTTCATGGATGATCACCATGGTCACCATATGTTATTTATATATAGAACACTCATCATTGTAATAACATATTCATTCATTCATATACAATATCATCTCTTATGAAAAAACCAGCATGGTATCAGAGTGGGACCATGCCTAACTCCATCATAGGAGGGCCTGGAAAAATAAAAGAGAATAGCTAATGTTATGACAAGGAGAATGGTGGCCACTCCAATAGATATGGAACTGGAGACTACCATGCATTCCCAAAATATGTTCCACTGTGGCTATCACTATAGTTCTTCATTGAAAGACTAGGACTGACCACCTCCCTCCCTTCTCTTTCAATAGATAACAGTGTTCACCCATCTACAAAATAAGACTACCCATCCCATTGTGATGAACAAAAACTCAAGAACGATGGTTGTGAACTTGAGCCAATCGAATCAAGTCTTGAAATTCTTATCGATTCCTTTCACTCCCCATTCGACAACCACGACCAAGATGAAAATCGTGACAACCAGTATAGTGCACGAAACCAACATAGATCTAGACACAATGTATTCATGATGAGAGACGTGAATCAAAATCCATGACTTGAGAACTTGATCCTCGATCATTTGCCATGAATTGTCCTCTCTGTGGCGCATATTTTTGTAAGACAAAATAACTGGAATTTTTTGAGAAATGATATCCTTGATACTTTTATTGGCTAAAGTTTCCTAGCTAAGAAGGATCAATAGTACTGTTGAAACAGATCTTAAAATCTTTAATCCTTAAGGCCTAGATTTTTATTTTTTGTGTTTTTCGAGTTTTGGCTTTCTTAAAATAAGAATTTCGTCATTTTTTAAATTTGCGACGCCTTTTTATCATTTATTTTTGAATAAATAAGGGGAAAAAGTTTACAAAATATAAGTTTTCCAACGCTCTTTGAAAACTTATTTAAAACGGGCTGTAATTCAAAATTTGTGATTTTTTAATTTAAACGTGAAAGAAATCGGGATTCGGGGTTTTCTGTAAACAAATGCTCAATGCTAATTGTATCACGAAACCCCGATCCCTGATTTCCCGATGCGTTTAAGTCCTAATTAAAACACGAATTAATTAATTCTCTTTTAAGAAAATTTAAGAGTTAAGATAATTATGTCGCGAATTTGGGTTCGCGGTTTTGTAAGAATACATCTCTTGTCATCATATTTCCCGAAATCCCGATTTCCAAAATCCTGATTCATTATTCACGTTAAAACTAAACTAATTTTGTTTTGCCCCTATTCATGATTTAATTAAGATAAGTTAAGTCCTATATCGAAAAAAGAAACAAGCTATCGCGATTTCGCGATTCCATGAGAGCACGTCTCATGTCATCATGTTTCCCGAAATCTTGATTTTTGAAGTCCCGAAAGGGTCTAATCTCGATTAATTAACACACAAAAAATGTTTAAATCTTAAATAAAACATCTCAATTTCGCAATTTCGGCGACCGGGCTTTTCCGATGAGATACCTTTCGACATCAAGATTGTCGAAACCCCGAAAAGTCATGTTTTCAGATTCAATCTATAATTAACACTCATAAATCTTCTTTCTAAAACAGGTTAAAGGAGATATAATGATTAAAGTGTGGGAATCAAAATTGGCTGAATATAAACGAATCACAAGAGAAGTTAATGAAGATTGTCAAGGAATCTTCAATCTCTTTGAAAGAGATTCATTGAATATCGAAACAGATGGTTGTTATGGATTGTTAGGTGAAGTTAATATTGCCAAGCACCAGCTGAGGTTTAGAGAAGAGCTGGAGGAAAAGAAAGAAGAGATTTCAAACATCAAATTGATCAACATCACAGAGATCAACAAGTGGATGGTGACTTCAAGTCTAAAGTTGAAAACTGTTAAATTCATAGAAAGAATGATAGAAAGTTGGTTGCCCGAATTGCAGAAGAGATTTTTCTCATTTGAAGCAAATGAGATACCCGATGCTCCCAGGATCTTTGTGAAATTTTTAGGGAAATGTGTTCAGTGTATTGATGTGGAAAAAGGAAGTTCATCAATGCAAGCTTGAAACCCATTTTAAATGTTTTTGTTATTAGAATTTTAAAAGAAATTGTAAACGGTTGACATTATTTTTATGTAACTAAAATTTTAGGAAGTTGGTTAGTCACCAACGAGAAGCTTTGATGAAATGTATAAATATAGTTTCAGAAATTTTGGAGAGAGCCATTTTGTAATATCAGTTTTGAAATACATTGGAATATAGATCACAAACGAGATTCTGGATCCTGCAACTTTGTAACTATGTGTCTTCTCCCTGTTTAGTATACTTTGTTGAATTTTTCCTTTAATGTTTTCTCTAACAAGTAAATCAGTTTGAAGTTATATACATTCTTGAGTTATATTTCAGATTGGTTTGGATGTCAAATGATTTACAGTCTTTCCTCTAAAATTACTTTTAGTAATTTTAAGACCTGTAAAACTTTTGTTCCTTAATACTTAACTCTTGTTAGAAACCTCGTTTTTCTTTCATCGTTGTCTATTGAAATATAAGATTATTTCTTGATTAAAGCCTTATATTTCTATCTAGTGTTTATTTGTTGTTTATAATTCTCGAAATTGTTACAAAACTAGGAAACGGCCTTGAATGTGTTTACATTACTGTTTTAGATTTTAAAATTGTTTTCCTTGATCTCATCTATGGAACTCTGAGGTAAAAAATTGATTAAAACCCTTTATAAACAAATAAAGTTTTATCATCCATGACTGTTCCTAATAGCAAACAACCCAACGTGGAACCGGGCCTTCAGGATCAAACCAGTATTGCCTTAAATTTATTTAATACTATTTTACAAACAACAACAAACCGGTTTGAGTTGGAATGATCATGGGCTGCTATTGAACGAGACATTAGCATTCAAGAACAACAGGAAGCAAGACAGAGACAGTTGAGAAACTGAATCTACTCTGATCTTTCTTTGTTTCCTTATTTCCAAATCATTTCTTTAAATTATTTACGGATTCCTTGACGGTATTTTTTATAGCCTTAAAACATAAACTCAAGAACAACAAGTACTAGCATAGATCCCAATATGGTCACATTCATTAGAGTGACACATAGGCCAATCGACTTCTCACTCATCACCCGCCATTCCGGGCAGCAAATATCCAACGAACACACAGATCATAACTCTCCATATATGAATCATGAGCAGTTCATTTTTCACATAATCGACAAGCAGGGCTTCGACAATAATTAAGTTTGCGAGTGATAATTGATCAAACCTAGAGGGATTTTATTTTGGCGATGCATTTAGAGCATCGAGAAATGTGAGAAATTGAATGGAGAGTGCACTGAGAATGAGAGCTCTTCCGGGAATCCAATGAATACCATTTTTGAAGGCATGCTTTATATGTTCTTTGCCTTGGAGAATGAGAATGTTTTGCATTTCTTGCACATAGGAATGAGTATTCTCGACCTCATTGAGAATGGTTAGCACATCGAAGATAGTCAATTTCTTGTGAATTGACTTTGTATATTTGAAGTTCTTTGTGATTTTATGCGTGGGATATGTGTCTCATTTTGAAATGAAATGTTGATTATATTTGCATTGGTTACTACATGAAGGACAAGGTCGATTCGATGGTGAAGGAAGCATGCAGAAAAGTACAACTATACTAGAGGTTAAATTTTTGGACTTACTATGTAAGGTGAAGATGCAAGGCAATGGATACACCTTTGGTACCAAATCTGAAGTTGTTGAAGGACATGACTTCAGAGACTATGAACGTTACTTTATACAGGTAGATGGTATGTGATAGACCATGAGTTTGGGTTATATGATATTCAGATTTAGATTGGGCTAGCAATATTCCTAATCGGAAGAGTACTTCGACATATTGCTTCAGTCTAGGCTCCAGTATGGTTTCACGGAGCAGTAGAAAGAAATTGTGTGTAGCACTCAGTACGGATGAGGAAGAGTATGTGGAAGCATGTGCAGCAAGGTGCGAAGCAGTGTGGCTTCGAAAATTGATGACTATTAGAATGAATTTAACTTGAATACCTACAATAAGAGGATGACGAGACGTGTTTTGTATGACAAGTGATGAAGTCATCAGGTTGAATATTCAGTTGATATTCAGTGCTTGAGAGGGAGCCAGACAGTCATTTCCAGAGGGAGTTGGGTACTATAGTAAGGAGCAGGAGGCTCCACCAGATGTAGGAAGTAGTCATGTGTGGCACTCAGTACGGTTGAAGTTAAGTATTTGGCATCATGTGCAATAGCAATGTGGCTTCGAGAAATTTTGTCTCAGTTATTTTTTCTTAGAATGGAGGTAACCTACATTTGGTGTGAAAACCAGAGTTGCATGAAGTCATCAGAGAACCCTGTGGTCTATGACAAGTCAAAGAATATCGAGATCAGATATTACTATATCAGGGATATAGTGCAGAAGGGAGCAGTTAGGCTCCATTTTCGTGACTACAGAGGATCAAGTTGAAGACATGTTTACCAAGACACTTTCAAGGATGAAGTTTGAGTACTTCAGGGACAAGATTGGTGTGGTCCCTCTTCAAAGGGAGTGTTCTCATCTAGCATGAAAAAGGGTTGGCACTGAGATAGGAGTAGACATGATCAGGTACTAATGCATCACAGGGAGTGGATGTCTTGGGGACGTGTTGTAGCTATTGAGAGCTACCCATATACCTTCGTTGCATGGGGTGAAGTCATGTTCGCACTGAGAAATTTGGAACTCATCCAGCATGAAAAAGGGTTGGCACTGAGTTTTCTCATCCAACATGAAAAAGGTTTGGCACTGAGTTTTCTCATCCAACATGAAAAAGGTTTGGCACTAAGACATGAGTGCACATGATCAGGTACTGATGCATTGAAGGAGGTGGATGTCCTAGGGACATGTTGTAGCTATTGAGAGCTACCTACAAACCTTGGTTGCATGGGGTGAAGTCATGTTGCACCATGTATAACTGAG